>WBND01001359.1:8229-18994 GCA_013398595.1 Tychaedon coryphoeus
TCGTCTTGTTCCTACCCCGCTGCCATGGGTAGAGACACCTTCCACTAGACCAGGATGCTCAAAGCATCATATAGCCTGCCCTTGAACACTTCCAGAGATAGAGCATTCACAACTTTTCTGAGCAGCCTGTTCCAGTGCCTCACCATCTGCACAGTAAAGAATTTCTTCCTGATACCTGATCTAAGCCTCTTCTCTCTTACTTTGAAGCTGCTCCCTCATGTCCTGTTGCTACTTGCCTTGATAAAAAGTCTTCCTTCAGGCTTCTTGTACGTCCTTTTCAGGTACTGAAAGGCTGCTGTAAAGTTGCCCTAAAGCCTTCTCTTTTCCAGACAGGACAACCCCAACTCTCTCAGCCTGACCTTGCAGTGTAGTGGGCCTTCTCTGGACTTATTCCAACAGGTCATGTCTGACTTGTCTCTGCTGGGGGTCAGAGATCTAGATGCAGTATTCCAGGTGCAGTCTCGTGAAAGTGGACTAGAGGGGCAATACCACATTCCCGGACTTGCTAGTTGCGCTACTTTTGATGCAGCCCAGGATGTGATTGATTTTCTGGGCTGCAAACACATTACTGAGTCATGCTGATCTGCTTCTCATCCACCAGTGCCCCCAAGTTTTTCTCTCTGTGGCCACTCTTTAGGTGATTGTCTGCCCAATGTATGGTTTTGTGCTTGACATTGCCTCAGCTCAAGTACAGCATCTTGCACTTTGCCCTCTTGAGCTTCATGCGTTTCCCACAGACCCACCTCTTAAGCCTGTCCATGTCCCTCTGGATGACAGCACTTCCCTCCAGCGTGTGGACTGCACCACACAGCTTGTGGTGTCTTTAGCAAATTTAATGAGGGTGCACTCAATCCCACTGGCTGTGTTGCTGACAAAGGTGATGAACAATTCAGGTCACAGTACTGACGCCTTAGGATACCACTCGTCACTGTTCTCCACTTGGATGTTGAGCTGTTGACCACTACTTTTTTTGGGTACAACCCTCCAGCCAATTTCTTACTTGTTGTCTAGTCTGTTAAATCTTGTCTCTTGAGTTTACAGACAAGGGTGTTGTGTATCTAATACTTTGCAGAAGTCCAGGTAGATAACATTAGTCACTCTTCCTTCATCCACCAGCACTGTAGAAGGCCACCAGATTTGTCAGTCATGATTTGCCCCTTGGTTATTTTCCACTGTTGAAGTGAAAATGATCCTCTACTGTTATCCAGAAAAGCCAGTATAATGTTTTTCTTAAGCCATCAATGAAGATGTTGAAGAGAACTGGACATTATGAAGTGATAAATTCATTATGGTGTGATAAATTCATCTTGCTTTGAGGGCCAGGATTATTTTCATGTACTGGTTCACTGGACTATGTGCACATTAGTAGAACTAAGTATTAAGGCTTCTGTTCTGGTTAAAGAGAGCTGGCAAACAAGCGCTTGCAGCTACTTGCTCACTCCTACACTGGCAGGGTCAGGGAGAGAATTGGAAAGTAAAAGCCAGAAACTCATGGGTTGAGAGAAAGGCAGTTCTATAGGGAAAGCAAAAGCTATGCAAGCAAGCAAAGCAAAACAAGGAATTAATTACTGTTTCTGATGGGCAGGTAGGTATTCAGCCTTCTCCAGGAGAGCAGGGCCCTATCACACATAATTGTTACTTGGAAAGACAAATGACATCAAGTCCAAATGTCTCCTAACCCTTCCTTCTTCCCCTTACCTTTACGTCTTGAGCATGATGTCACAGGGAATGGAATATCCTTTTGGTCAGTTGGGGTCACCTGTCCTGTCTCTGTCCTGTCCCAACCTCCCGTGTACCCCTAGTCTCCTCAACAACATAGCAGTACAAAAAGCATAAAAGGCCCTGTACTGCCTCTTTTGTTCTGAAAGCTGTAACTAGTAATATAAGTTCAAGTGTGTGATCTGTTGAGTTTTATTTTTTTTAGTTTTTTGTTTTATACTATAATCGAAAATACCGTTTTCGTATAAAGTACAGAAGCAGTAGAACAGCTTAAGTAATACTTCAAATAATATTTTAAAAATATTTTCTCTTTTAAATTTTAGGAAATTGCAGTGTACGGGCCTATGTGTGCAACACTGGGTTGCTGTTGACTGGCTAAAACTTTTGAATACATAACTGAAAATGATGTATGTCATGACTTGTCAGATACCAATTTTCTGACAAACATGTTTGATTCGGTACTTCACTATGATGAGCGTTTGTGAGCTACGAGCTACAAATATTTTTGAAAGTATAGTCTACCCAGGGAAATGTGAAAGAAATGACTGGATGTAGCACTTAGTGCTGTGGTCTAGTTGACAAACAAGATGGTGTTCTGTCAAAGGACAGTTAATTTTGGAGGTATTTTCTGACCTTAGTGATTCTTTTGGGATTTTTTTTTTGTTATTAGCTGATGAACTGAATATTTCCTATAGCCCTTTTATTAATTTGAATGGCCTAATTAATTATAAACCAGACAACCTTGGGTAGAAGGCAGAAAGGGATCATTGGTTCTAAGACTCCATAGTGAAACATCAGTCTACTAACAGAAGAGTGAAAAGAGCAGTGTGTAGCTGGTCAGAACATGGTGTAAATTGAGGGATTAAAATGGCTTCCTTTTATTTTTTTAAGCTAGTAAGATGAGTGTATTTGGGGAGTGCCTCTAGGAGGGCATTTAAGAATTTTGTGATACTGCTTATTTGCAGTTCCTTTTGACTGCTTGTGGTTGTCATTAGTTCTTACTCTGGATGTATGCTTCAAAATCTTTAAAGAAAATTCATAATGAGACTTCAATCAAAATTTCATAAGTTTCTTTATGATTATATAATTAGGAAAAACAGTGATTTTTTTCTTTAGAAAGAAATTGTATTGTTCTTGATTACGTATGTCAAACCTTGTATCAAAGGTGTGAAATTGATAAATATGTATAAAACATATGAAATTGAGTATAAAAAGTATATATTTGTTAAGGACATAGGGTTTTTTTAACTGGAAAAAAATTACTGAACTGTACTGGATTACTTCAACTCGAATGAAATAAGCATTGAACAATTCTTGTTTATGCAAAGACTCACTGCAACAGAGCTTCATAATTCCCAATGGTTTATATCCAGCATAGTGTGGTCTGGATAGGATTGCAACTGTAATTTGTAGTGTTACTTGTTGCGCTGTTGAAGACAAGCCCTGAGACTGTTTTGGTTTGTGTTCTGCTATCTACTCTATGCGTTTTCTAATGCTCTGATGTTGACTGAAATATAGAGTTTTTCAGAGGTGATGGCTATAAGTTTTATTTGTGACAAGTAGCCATCAGTGAGAAACCAGAAACCACAGAAAAGTGTGTTCTGTTAGTTTTGGTTGGTTGGTTTTCCAGCCAAGGACAGAAAAAATTGCTGCAGTGATCCCAAGATTGTTGGTATGAGGAGCTACGTAAAAAAGTTGAGCAACTGATTGAACTGGCCATGATCAAATGACTGAAGGACTTTTTCTGTGAAGCAATAGTGCAATGTCTTAAATGCAAGAGAGAACAAAGGCTGAAGTCAGGGAGAGGGATAAAGCAGAAGGTGTAAGGCAGTGCTTGAGAAGTGATGTATTTTAAAAGAAGTAAGAGAATTCTTGGCTTACTTTAGTTGAGTATTTCAGAGTGGCAGGTAGCTTTAGAAACTAGAGAGTGGCAAGTGGTTTTGAGAGGTAAAGAGACCCTGCCAGTCTGGAAGGGTAACCAGTGTGTATGGTAAATGTGGGCAGCCAAGCAAGTCTAGGTGCTGCTGGTGGCACAAACTTGCTAACCTGATACCCGACATAGAAGTATTTGAATGTGCATATGTGGTATCACTAGCCATTGCTGTTGTGTGCCTGTTAAGGCTCACCTCATCTCTTCAATGGTCATTGTGCATGTACTTAAAATGTTGGGAAATATGAGAAGAGCAGAGCTCTAATGAACGTGGAAATAATGACTTGTGCTTTCATAAAGAAAACCAATGCAATTAGAATGAAGCAAGTGTAGGGGTTGCTCAGCTTTGCCTTTATAACTTGTTGAACTCTTATTAAATAGCAATGCATCATTGCAAGTTTAAAGTATCCTACCAGGAAACATGCTGATACTGATTTGCATGATTCGGAGAAACAGAAAAATTTCCTTGAATTCTATAGAACAAGTCTTTAAAAATGTGAAAGTAATTTAGAAGCCTTCTTTAACTTATCAAGCAGGGTCTGTAGGCAAAAACAGCTTTGCTGTTTATAGGAATCTTGGATATCTGAATTGTATTTTCCTTCAATGTAATCTTTCGATCAGGTTCAGGTATTTTAGATTGTTTTCAGGATGCGCTGTATTGTACACTGCTGCTTTGTTTTGTGTTCAGGTTTTGTATTCTTTGAGCAGTTTTTTTAAATTGCTCTGAAATAAGAAATCTAAAATCAAAACATTGCTATCTTGGAGTTTCAACAGCTTGGGCAACAGCAGTTCCTGTTTCAGATTGGATGTTTGATCGTGGGCTGTGTTTTATTTACAGTCTTCTTAGCGCAGAGTGTGCTGAAATAAGATCAGGGGAAAACTGTATCATAGTTTTAACATACGTGTTGTGAAGCAAGGTTCTTTATGTGTTACTTGATCAAAAACACTTGATTGGGTTTCTACTTCCATTTAACAGCCTTTACTTTCTTAGAAGAATCTGAAGTCACGAATAAAGGTAATTTTTAATGTACAAAGTGATTCTGATACAACCCAAATGTAAGGACTTACAGAGCACACTTGCCTGTGCAGGCCTCAGAGGAAACTTGATGTAAGAAAAGCTGGCACAGCAGCAACTTTAGATAGCAGAAAAGAGAGGATGTTGCTACCGGAAGATGCTAATTCTAGGCCTGGAAGAGGCAAAATCTGGTTAGTACAGCCTGGTTAATGCATCCAGACAAAGATTCCTACTCTAGCAAAGTGTGTGAAAGGAACCAACTGCTCATACAGTTATCACTGGTCAAACGCAGATCTCTCCAAGTGAAGGGATATGCTGCCATGCATACATGCAACTTGGACTATATACGTGGTACCCCTGGAAGAACGACTTGGGGATGCCCACTACCAAGAAGCCCAGGATGAAGAAGGGACATGGGACACCACTGGATCCCTCTCCAGAGCCGTACTCTGTCCCCTGGAGAAGTAGAGTATAGGCCCAATGGACTGATATGTTTGCATGAGAATCTTTTGTATGAGAGGTTTTTTGTGTTTTGCATGAGAACTTTTTATGTTGAAGGTACATACCTGCAATAACTGGATCAGGTATGTGTTCAGGGGCCTTAACTTGCAAGTCCAAAAAAGTATCAAAAAGGGCCTTAAATATGTTGTTATTAAAGGAATAGGGAGAACATGGAATGTTATATCTTAATAAAACTGAGTGTTGTATCACTGTTCACAGTGCAGGGGCATTGACTGAAGAAGCCCAAGGCAGAATTAAAGAAATCGCTGCAAATCACTCCAAGCCCAAGACAGTCTTCTAGGAGTTAGTCTCAATTCCTGGATGATGTCAGTACTTCGGTGCCTGGGACAGAGGGTAGGGGAAGTGGCTAATGGGATTTGGATTGATGATCACCATTGGATTTCCATTTTTAATGATTGGGATAGCTATTGTACACTGTATGATTACTCATGTTATTGCTTCTGTCTTTTCTCCTATTACTGCTTCATATACATCACCCTTGTGGTCAACCCATGAGCTGAGGAACAAAGTCTCTGGAGGACAGTATTTGAGCCACGGGTGGTGTAAAGGCTTAAAGAGTGCAGTTTCCTGTCTCTAACTGTCAAAGTCACAGAAGGTACTTGGCTACAAGACAAGGCATCACAGTGGAAACTTGAGGTCAGGGACAGAAGGGAAGAATTTGCAACAGGAAGGTGCTAATTCTAGGCCTGGCAGAGACAAAATCTGGTTAGCACATCCCAGTTAATGCGTCAGGACGAAAATTCCCACGGTAGCAAAGTGGGCACATGCAAACTTCTGATCTTTAATTCTTCATCCTTATTCTATGACCTTAATTTCACACTTATCCTAATTTTGGCTAGGACAGAGTTAATTTCATCACAGTTGCCAGGAGAGAGATGGAGCCTGGAGCTATGTGGGCAGGGCCAGGTTATCTTATACCACCCACATCATCACTAGAGGATGTGGCTTTAAATTGGAGAAAAAGGGAAAGTGATGCAGAACAGCCATTATTTTGTTCTGTTTTTCCAGGAGGGCAAAGCAGCCAACAGAGTAGTGTGTGGGCAGTCCAGCTGGCGAATTTGTACATTGTTGTTTTTGTCTCAGGCCTGGGGAAGTATCGTATGTGCAGACAGAATCACAGAATGAACTGGGTTGGATAAGACCTTTTGAGATCAAGTCCATCCTATGACTTAACACTTCCTCATCAGCTAAACCATGGCACTGAGTGCCACATCCAGTCTTTTTTTACATCCAGGGATGGTGACTCCACCACCTCTCTGGGCAGGTGAATTCGGTGCCTTATCACTCTTTCAGTAAAGAATTTTTTTTCTAATGTCTAACCTAAACTTCCCTTCAGCAGCTTAAGAATCTGTCCTCTTGTTCTGTCAGTTGCTGCCTGGAGAAAGAGACCAACCCCCACCTCACTACAGCCACCTTTCAGAAAGTTATAGACTGTGACTAGGTCACCGCTGAGTCTCCTTTTCTCCAGGCTAAACAATCCCAGCTCCCTCATCTGTTCTTCATAGGACTTGTGTTCCAAGCCCTTTACTAGCCTTGTTGCCCTCCTCTGGATGTGTTCCAGTGTCTCAGTGTCCTTCCTAAACTGGGGGGCCCAAGACAGTTTGTCTGCCATTGTTTTTCATTGTCTCAGGGAAGATGATGGTGGCTGTGGTAATGTTTGCAATATTCTCCTTTGTCTCAGGAACCTGTGTATCAGTGGACACAGTAACACTGGGTCAGCTAGACTTCTATAAGCATTTTTTTACATGTGATCACCATCTTTTATACACTCTTGTTATTAGTATTTTTCCTACTACTGTTTGTGTTCCTTAGCTCATTGATGTTTCTCTAGTGAATTGTTGTCTCAATCTATAATCTCCACCTTTTTGTCCCTTTCTCACTGGAGCACTTGAGGGGAAGGAAGGAGTAGTTTGGAACTTAATTTCCGGCTGGGTTTGAGGTACAAGAATCCTCAAAAAGAAATCTTTTTCTGAGAAGAATTTCTGTGCACTGAGCTCACAGTTCTATGAACTTGTAGAGCAGAGTTTCCTTACAATAACTGCATACTAAAGTTTCCTACACAGTGATTTCTTCAAGTACGTGGACAGATAATGGCAAGTTGATAACAGACTTTTTTGCAGGTTATGTTGAGATTCTTACCTGTATGGAAGAAACTCATAATTCCAGGTCTCTAATGGATCAGGCTTTGACCTCTGGTTTTGTTTGCTAGTATTCTTTGGGCAATTTGTAGTAAGGGTTTGGTTTCTTTTCCTGTTATAAAACAAACAAACAGAAAAAAAACCCCAAAAACAACACACCCTAGGCTAGTACAGCCTGGGCCTTTGTATCCCTGAAACGAAAAAGTAGGTTTTTTGTGATCATGCAGACTGTTTTGAGTTCTGTTCAAGTATGTTGAAAGTGTTGCCTTCCAACACAAAAGGATTCACAAAGGAGACAAGCCAGATGTTCTTTTTAAGATGTGCCTAAATGGCAGGTGAAAGCAGTAGTATTCTTGAGGCCAGAATTCCACATTCATGTTGGATAGAGAATTTCTGCTATATCCTGTGTGGTGGCATAAAATATCAAGGCAGTCAGATGAGAATCAAGATGACATAATCTTAATTTATAGTTGCCAAGAAAGTCTGAAATAATTCTTTGTATGCAGCAGGATTTAGACACACTTTAGAAAGTGACCCATTGGTATATTTCAGAAGAGTAGGCATTGGATTCTAAATATGTGAACTTTCAGGAAAGTAATTCTTGCTGTTTCGAAAGACCTTTACTCCTAAAGCTGAACTTCAAAAATCAGTTTCAGTGATTTTTGCATTAGTTAGGCATTTGTTAGGTCTATTGACTCTTATCTTGGGCTGGAAAACATTTGGGAAGTCTCATATTTCACAAGACACTTTTTCACCTATGTATTTTACTCATTTTAAACTACAATATGTATATATGTATTGTAGTTTAAATTACTTTAAGAATTTCTTTAAGACAAACACCCTATCCTTCTTTACATAGTGCTTAGAATTCTGAAATTGATTTTTCTCCCAGGTATCCAGGGCTTTTCAAGGAACATCCTCTCCTGCCATCAAACGTGATTTAATGTATTCTTCCTGTAATTTTAAGCAGTTGTCCTGCATGGTAGGGTCTAATGTGATTACTCTGTGTTTTGAATGTTTGTTTGGTTGTTTCTCAGTAGACAGTGGAAGGTCCTATTTCCTTGGAATTTTTATGCTATTGACGGATAGGTGCACTAATGCAGACAAGAAGACACTTATTTTTAGCACCTTGAATCTCCCACCATTATGAGGGATATTACAAATACGTGTTCATACAAACATATGTAAGCATAAGGGTAATGTAGACGCTAAAAATTATTTATAAGCTTGGAGAAAGCAACATCTTTTTATCATTTAGCCTATAACACTTTTTTTCTTAAATCAGAACTAACTGAACTAACATGGCGACTGAGAATTCTGTCCATTCTTGACCTCTTCACTGGTGCTTTTATTGCAGTTTAGAAGTGTAGTGAGAGAAAATCAGTCTTGCAAGGTGATACTCTGATCCTATAAAGGTATTAATTAAGTCTCTGAAATTAGAAAAGATAAGTATTTCTTTAAAGTACTGTTTTATAGTACCAGCTCTAATGAAGTTTTTACTGCTGCCTTTACAAAGCAGCTGAAATATACACTGTCAGAGTTTTATTTCAAATTATATCAATTGTAAATCTTAAATGCTGAATTGGATTAAGTGAGACAGGCTGCTTTAATTATATAACATGAAGGAAATGTAATGGAAGTAAAGCACAAACTATGCTGGGTTCTCTAACAGCTTCATTTTGTTGATTCAGAAAGTAAAATATAGGCCTGCATAGGAGAAAATGGAAATAACACTTTCAGGATTTCTCTCTGTCTGATCCTTCCATTCATCTTTATTTTTCATGTGTATAAGAACTTTTGAATGCAGAATTCACAGGTTACTATCTACATGTGATCTTGTAAGAGTATACTAATATTTCAAGTTAGTGAAATTAAACTAAAACAAAATAAATTCACCTTTCACCTTGATCACTGTTTCTAACTTTAAGAGAGCTATGGTAAGGACATGTGCTAAAAGACGATAGGTTTAATGAAACTTACTCAAACTGTTGACTGAGATACCAGCCTTCTGAAAGAATAGTGTCCATTTTAAAGCAATCATCTAATTCTGAACCTTTGGGATAATTCTTCAACATAATTACTGTCAATAGTTATTTCTCTACTATAGTGTTACCAAATTCTTTTAGGATTCCTAAGTTATGTCAACTTTCCTGGTGTCACTCTTTTCTTCATAACTGTGGTAGGTTAACACCAGCTGGAAATCATGTTCACGCACGTCTCTTCTCCCTGCCCTTCTAGTAAGAGAGGAGGGACAAAGGCAGACACTATATGGTTTGAGATAACAATTAGTGAAAGCAAACAGGGATAGAATAAGAAACACACAGTAATAGCAGTGATGTTGATAACAGAAGTACAGGAAGGCTTTACACACAAAAACAGGTGTTCGCCACCATGACTTAGCTTTGCCTGGCCACCAAGGTAAAGACAAGGTGGTGGCTGTTCCTGCACTCAGTGCCGTGTGGTTTCCCTGGACAAAGACAAGGTGGCAGGTGCTCCTTGGAGTTGGTTCTCTCTGTCCGCAAGCCCAAGACGACAGGAAACAATGACAGACAAACCCCTGAAAGCAACACCATCCATGTCACACTGCACCACTGCATCATTCCTGATGGCTGCTTCTTGAACCAGTGACACTACTTTCGACTTCTGGGCTCTGCTGTACTTGGCACCCAGAGCCACATTCTCCCAGAGAATGTTTTTGCCATTCATTTCCAGTTGTGCTCACTTCAGCTTTCACTAGAGTCAGCTGTTAGGATCCCCTGACACTCCAGAAATAGAAATGGATTCTACCTTACAGATCTTGATGTCATCAGGGTACATGGTATGTTGGTGCCAACTAAAGTCTTACATTCTTATGGTTCTAATGTGCCAGGCGATCAGATCCGTATTCCAGTAGACCTGATTATTGTTTTCCCCCTCCTGATTAGAGGCAGGGCATCCCTTGGTATGGTCATGGTACTTGTTACTTCTTGTGAATACGACCTGGAGGTCCCTTCAGGAGGATCAAAAATATAAAATCAGCCTCTTTTAATCTCTCTGAGGAGACTTGCCCAAGGAAAACTGGAGCAGCATTTATTATCAAAAAGTTTCATGTGGTGGTTATCCTTCCTCTCAGCACCAGTGCTGCTAGAGCAGAGGTGGATTTTCTTTCCATCCTACTTCCTCACATATTCTTGGTGGCCATGCAGGTAGAACGACAGATCACCTTGTGGTGTGTTCCCTTGCTCTCCAGCTTGGGAGCGCCTGCTGCCTAATAGCAGAAACTCTGATTTGTACTGGCACGGCATGGGACATTTCCTCCTCAAACTTCTGGTAGTCTTTTTAAAATTGTCATTGGTCATTTTTAATTTCCCTGTTAAAATTGTTGCAAGTCCTTGGACAGTAATTGCACTGATGAGATGCAGTCCTGTATTGGGATGTAGTTTCTTCATATAGCTGGAGTTG
>WBND01001359.1:19879-42006 GCA_013398595.1 Tychaedon coryphoeus
ACTTATTCTAGACTGCCCTGAAGAAATTTGGCAGGCATTGCAATTAGAAGATGCTTTCTTTAACATCCTAATGGAATTCAAGATTGTCAAAAACTGTTGTAGCAGGCCCAAAGGAGGAAAAAAGGGTGAAGGCTTGAGAAAAATCATCATCCTCTATCCCACCATCCCTACAGGCTGGTACAATTATTAATGAATCCTCAGAGGCAGCAGCCAAGGCCAGGTCAGGTGAACAACACTGGACATACATCCCAAATGGCCTTCATTGCTGTTGATATTATCACGTCATAAACTGATCCCACACAGTACAGCAACAAAGCAATCCTGATCCTTCTCCATACTCTGAAGAAAAAGCATCATAGGGAGCACGTATGGGAATATATACAGGATTAAATATCACATCTCCGTGAATTAATATGGCAGCTGTAACTAGGGAGTTCTGTACCTAGTACAGATTCTTCGATCAAAGTTATCCCTACCCTTTTGTGGCTTTACAATGTGCTCTACAATGAGCACCAGTGAATGTAGTGGTTTCACAAATTAAACTCCAAATAAGCCTCTCCCTTTCTTCCTGACAAAGGCAGAGACTATGGGTTGAGGTAACAATTTAGTGAAAATGAGCAGCAGTGAAATAAGAAATGGAAAGTAATAGCAGCAATATTACTAGCAAAAGTATACAAAAAGAGAAGGTGCCTTATACACAAAAGCAGATGTTCACCACCTCCATCTAGTTCTCTGTGGCAGCTGGGACAAACACAAGATGGCAGGCACTCCCCACCGTTGGCTCTCCCTGTCCTGCAGGCCTGAGACAACAGAAAGCAATAACAGACCCGTGAAAGCAAGATCATTCACATTGTGCCATGCCACTGCTTTGTTCCCCATCACTGTTTCCCACCCCAGCACCACTGCTTTTGCCCTTTTCACTCTGCTAGGGCTTGGTTCCCAACAGCACCATGGCTTTTAGCTGCTCTGCCAGGCTCAGCTGTGTTCGCCACCCAGAGCCGCACTCTCCTGAGAGACAGGAGTGGATGGGGAGCAGCAAGAGAGGGCAGGGTCCACTCAGCTGGTTTCAGCAGCCTCTCTGAGGAAGAGGTAAACAAAGTGGTGTCATTTCTATGGGGTACTCACCTTTTCTTTCCCCAGGGCTGTGCCCTGCAGTGCTGATGTAGATGCTATAGAATAGCAATATAAGCCCATGCAATTCTGAGATCCAGCCCCTCCCTACAACAGCAAGAACTTAGTAGCAAACGTTTTCATATTGTTTTTCATTATGGTAAATAACTTGCCTGTTTATGCTATAATGTTTTAGTAATTGCTGTCTCTTGAATTTTAAAGACACCTTGCCAACAAAAGACAGTGTGCATGAATTTCAGATTCTTCTAGTCTTCTGCTGAGTAATCTGCAGTTTCATCACCATGGCATTGCAATGTGGAGTTAGCTTTGAATTTTGTGAGTTTATATCTGTCATGGCAGTGTTGGAAGGGGCCTTTAAAGAACATCTAGTCTAACTGCCCTGCTGTTGGCAGGGACTTCTTTCCCTAGACCAGGTCAAAGCCTCATACAGCCAGTACCTGTGCAGTGGTATGCACACACAGTTAAACACCAGTGCTGCTTGTTTCTGTATGATTGTAGACACCACCTCTCTGGGTAGAGATAGAACTGCAAAAGCCATCGTAGTGGGAGAGGTAGTTATACTTGATTTGGGATCTTCCAGTTCATAAACATGTTTCTGAAAAGCAGTATTTCTGTGGTTGTCAGCTGCAAATCGCTTTTATCTTCAGGCTTCATTTACTGTAACTGTACTTTCTTCTCAGACATCTGATCTTATTACCTACAAAAAATCCTAGTGTAGAATAAAAGAAGTTCCTAATAACTAATATGCTGGTTAAGCCAGTAGGATATTTCAAAAATTTGGAATTGAGTTGCTGAATTCTTGTACTACAGGAAAGTGTTTGGGATTTTTTTTTTTATTAGGGAACAAAAGAAACCCCCCAAAATGAAAGCAACAAACTAAAACTGGCATATTTTTATTACCCCCATTATTTAGGAGATATCTTAACCCTAAGATTGCCTTTGGGAAGGCAGGTGCACAAGACTTGTATATAATGATCCTTTCTGCTCATATAAGGATTAGGGTGTCTGAATTACAGACTAACATGCTGAATATAACATGCTTAATCCATTTTATTAGTGCTGGGATAAACTATGCTACTACTTCATCTGCAACATGTACCAGTAGCTCTGAGCTGATTTATGGAAATCACAATTACTTACCAAGGAATTTAGTTGATGCATTTCAGTTTAGAATGACTACATAACTCCTTCCCCAGAACATTTTCGTGTAGTAGTGATCCTCCCCTGAGTAGCTAGCAGTGGAAATTCTCGAGGAGTTGCATACAGTAGTGCTTTGATAGTGAAGTAAAAATGTTGTAGCCCACCAGGTGGTGCCAGAAGGCCTGATCGCTGGTGGCTCTGACAGCTAGAGCAGACCTGATGAGGTGCGAGCCTGCCACTTTTATCAGAAATTCTGTCATCTGAATACAAGCAATGCATGCTATTACCCTTCCTCTCCTTCAAAACTTCTCTACCGTTAAAGCATCTCTGCAGCAGATAGTTCCTTCTGTGTTCATGATGGTAAAATTTAAATATGCTAGTTAGGAGTGAAGCACTTAAAATTGTGGGCTTTGTGTCAGCGTTAGTTATCGCTAGTTTTGTGCTGCTAACATCCCTCTTCAGTGGATAATAGAACCATGAAGCTTTCACAAAACTGCTGTAAACAGCTTTATGCCGTGTATTGCAGTGAAATGCATGCAATTTTATGGAAATACAGACATGAATGTTAAATAAAATTTAAGCTAGATAATTATTTTAGGTGGTTACACTTATTTTCATGGAGTTAAAAGCTCCTATAAACATTTTAATGTTTGTAAACAACTAAGTTTAATGAGAGGGTCAAGATATTTCACAGTGAAAACTGACATCTGTGCATGTTGGTTTTCCCATCATTTCCCCTTTTACTGCAGAAATTATTTTTTCATTACTTCATTTTTTCTGTCTTTATGTCATGTCTTGCTGCCTATTTTGATAGTATGGTTCCAGTATTCTCAAATAGAAATGGTATGGTTGACAATTTCTTATGTTAGTGATTTTAATCTAACACTTAATAGTCTCTGAAATGCTCTACAGTAATTAGACTACTATCAGACAAAGTAGTCATCTAATTTCCACATTTTTTCCTAAAGTATGCTTTTGTATAGAAAAGCTTATAACAAATGAACACCGCACCTGGGCTGGTGAGCAGCAGCTCACAAGTTAAGATCATGATCTGGGCTGTGTTGGGGAAATGGGTGTCTGACAAGTAGGCAGCAGTGGCACTTCTCTTCTGAAAGTTACTGGCAGTATGTAGTCTAGTCTAACTCACTTTGGATCTGCTGCTTTGTATCCAAGAAACCCTTAATTGTGTTGGATTTACTGTATCTGCCACTGTCAACCAAACGACTCTAAAAAGTTTATTGTTTCATAGGTCATCTTACATATAGCCAAACAAGAACAGCTTATTGCAACCGAGCACATCAGAAGTGTGTTTTGGTTTTGTGTTTCATACCTTTATGTGAAACATGACATTTCTTGAGACTTTCAGTAAAAGAATTTTCATTATATGAGTTAATTTTCTTTTCTTGATGATTTTTCTGTATTAGGAGATGAAGATATTTACATGTTGGCATTAAGTCTGATATTGTCATTTATCACGTTTAAGAACCCTGAGTTTTACAGGGTTTGCTGTATTAATCAAATAAATAAGACTTACTTACCTATTCTTAAAAATTCGAAGTATTCTTAAAGTGTATCAATTTTCAGGCAATCGGGTTTTATGCCTCCTTGTTAGTATCTTCAGAACTGTCACTATGCAACTGAGATGTAATTTGAATTTGGAATGCTAGTGTTAGGAAAACACAAGTTTCATCTTCAGCTACACTTTTTCCCTCCTGTGTGAAAACTGACCATAGTTTCTAAAACTGAAGTAAAAGAGGGAAGACAGTGCTAACTCACAGGTTAGACAGGCCCTATCTCTCACAGATTAACAGTGACCTTTCTTAAGGAAATTATCTGATCTCACTTCCTTGTTTGTGGGCAGCACTGAAGTAGTGAATTCTGTGCATAAATGCTTCTGGCCCAAAATGTTACTCTGAAATAAGTTAACCTGTAATGCTTTGGGTTTTTTCACATGATCAAAAATTTCTCTAATTAAATCCTGAAAAGGGTATTGAAAAGCTGTCCTCACCTCCCTTATCTGTAGGAATGTGATGACTAAATACTTTAGGAATTTGATGATCTTTGGTGGAAAGAATTGCCGGAAACTTAAACAGATCTATGAATCATCAGATCTATGAACTCTCAACCTACTCAACAATTGCTAGCATGAGCAGTTGCTGCAGTGAAATCAGTGTTTTTAAAACCTTTTGTGTTGCATTTTTTTAACATACTTTTTTTAACTTCTGCGAAGTAAAGTTATTCTGCTATGTGAGTAGGAGCATGTCTTGTCTAACCAATGGAAAGAGTTGATTGATGCTTTAACCTGGTAAAGGTAGTACAGTTTCTTCTAAGTTAGTAGTCGTACTTCCCTGTGTTAAGCTCAATGGTTTTTAAGAAACTTTTCTTTCTCTGTAGTTGACATAGTGACATGGTACTTTACTGTGACTAGGAGATATAGTAGCAGCCCTTGTATTTGTTTGGCCGTATATGTCTTGTGTTGCTGAATGTTTTCAGGATAACAGAATGTGAAGGAATACTCTATTGCATATGAGAACAAGCATTAAAATGAGACTTGGTTAAGATAGAGCACTTTTGTTTCAAAATCAAGCTACTTATATTTCACATGTTTTGTTTTTCAGAGTACTGTAATTGAAAGTGCATCTTCTACATTTGAGGAAGGACAAGTTCTTCATTGAATGGTGGATTAATAAGTGGTTGTCTCATCCTAAGACTAAAAAGAAGATATCCTGGAAGTTGGAAAGAACTGGATTTTCACCCTAGTCCAGCAGCTTTGCTGCTCACTTAAACACAGATGAATGAAGACCCCATTTGGAAAATCACCAGGTCAGCGGTCCAGAGCTGATGCAGGTGAGGTGTTCTTTCTGGATAGTTTTCTTTGCTTTTAATGGATAAAAACTGTTCTTACTTTATTGACTCTTAAAATATGTTGATGATTTTCTACAGATGATAATGATTTTAGATATTGTCATTCGTGTTTTAAAGAAAATTTACTTCAATTCTAGAACATCATGGCTTGAAAAGAGAAACGTAAATTTAGCAGTACAGATCTGACCTTCCTATTTTGTGTTGTGTCAAAAGGTATTAATCAGTGACCTGTGTGGGGAAAGCAACGTACTTTTTATCACCAACCATTGTGAATTGTAGCTTCTGTGAAATTCTTAAGAAGCCAACGGAACAAATGTAATTGGGAAAGCTCAGTTAACTTTTAAAATACCTAAGCAATAGATTTGGGTGCTTCCAAATACGTGTCTGATTCATTGAAAACTCAAACTGATACTGAAGGATTTCTCAGTAACCCTTTGGAAACTTTCAAATTTGTATTTTCCCTGAGACTATGTCAATATTTGCTGTCACTTACGTGAAACATGTACTGATTCCAATAATAAGACAGTTGCCTTTCAAGTAATAGCTACAGGTTTCAAAGGAGAGATCCAGTACAAAGTCTTAAATACTTGGTTCAGTACCAAATGGAGGCAGTGATGAGCAGAACTCCTCAGGTGTCAGTATTGGGAGCAGCATTGTTTAACATCTTATTTAGTGGTAGGGATGGTGGGATTGGGTGCACTCTCAGCAGGTTTGCTGATGACACCAAGCTGCAGGTTGCAGTCAGCATGCCGGAGGGAAGGGATGCTATCCAGAAGAGCCTGAACAGGCTTGCGAGGTCGATCTCTGCATGCCTTGTGATATTCAACAAAGCCAAGTGCCAGGTGTTGCATCTGCGTTGGGGGAATTCCAAGAACACATACATCCTGGACAGAGGATGGACTGAGGGCAGCCTTAACAAGAAGGACTTGGGGATGTTGGCAAATGAGAAGCTCAGCATGACCCATCAGGGTATACTCTCAGCCCCAGCGGCCTCTCACATCTTGGGCTGCATGAAAAGCAGCATGAACAGCCAGTTGAGGGAGGTGTTATTGCCTCTCTAGTCCACTCCAGTGAGACACCACCTGGAGCACTGCATCCAGCCCTGGGGCCCCTAACATTAGAATGATGTGGACCAGTTGCAGTGAGTCCAGAGGAGGGCCATGAAGATAATCTGAGACCTGGATTACCGCTCCCACGAGGACAGATTTCAGGAGCTGTGGTTGTTCAGCCTGGAGACAGAAGGCTCCAGGGTGACCTAATTACAGCCTGCCTTAAGTACCTAAAGGGGACTTAAAAGAAAGCTGAAGAGGAGCTATTTACAAGCTCACGTAATAACAGGACAAGGGGAAATGGCTTCAAACTGAAAGAGAGTAGGTCCAGGGATGGCCATGAGTGACCAAAGGGCTGGAGCTCATCTCATGAGAAAAGGCTGAGGGTTGCCATTGTTCAGCCTGGAGAAGAGAAGGCTTCAGGGAGTGAAGCTTTTGGTTTCCTGTAAGTGGGACTTACAAGAAAGGCTATTTGCCAAGTGACGATACCTGGGGTAATTGTTTTAAACAGAGAGTACAGTTAGGTTTGAGTATATAGAAGAAATTTTTTTGCAATGAGTATGGTGAAAAACAGGAACAGGTTACCCAAATGTCAGTGACTCCTCATTGGAAATGTTTATGTTCAAAGGGATATTAAGCAACTTGATCTAGTGAAAAGTCACTTCCCCTGTTATAGGGCTGAACCACATAGCCTCAAGAGGGTCTGTGAAATCACCTAGAACACCTTTCAAAGAAGAAAAAAGTACTTAAAGAAGTAACTTTTAAATCAGATTTCCTGACCTTTACAGCATTATGGATACAAATATCTTATTTACTGCCTTCCATTTTTAAAGGTGGTTGCCACTTGCCAAGAAACTTTACAAACAGCACATAATGTTCCAGAATAGCTGCATCTTAAGTAGAACTCTAGGGTTTTAAGTCTCGCCTATAAAATTGCTGTCATCTGGAATTGGATAATAATGTAGTAATACATTCTTAATCAGGAGGAAGCATTAATAAAAGAAAAAGAACACAGTGAAAGAGTGGAAATAGTCTATGTATTTTATATTTGATATGTTAATCATGTAAAATAATAAAATTGCTGGATTCTAGGAGGCTTTTGGATCATGTGCAGGTTGCAAAAAACAGTCTGGAGGTAGAGATAAACCAATGATAGTGTCACATAGGGCAAAATTTAATGCATTAACAAAACGGTTTTTGATTTTGTCCTGTTGTAGTTACACTACAGGTTGGTAGCATCTTTGACAAAGCGAGTTTTCAGCTGTCCTGTCTGTCTGCTTAGGAAGGAAGTGCTTTTATGTGTTATAAAGTAGGTGTAAAGGAAGAGGTACATGTGATTTATAATATCTAGGCTTTTGAAATATCTCTCTGGGTAACGTACTTTGTACATAGTTCCTTTTTGAGAAACAAAGGATCGGATTGAAGATGGAGAAAAGAAGGAAAGGTAGATGTTTCATTTTTATACAACAGTAGAGTACATGCTACAGACTCTAGGAGTTTGCCAAAGTATAGAGTTGCTTTCCATGATACAGTTTCTGTGCCTGCCTGTCTCTCTAATTAGTGTATTGCTCTCCCAAATATAGGAGAAATACAGCCTTTTTAAAGTATACAGTATACGTGATTGTAATATAAGATGCGATTAGCCTGCATTGATAAAATTGACACTTTTGAATCTAATGATCACCTGTTTAATGCTGTATAAGTGAAAGACATGGTCCTCTGGAGTCCTTCTTAGCAGTGTTCTCCCAGAGATACAGAATCCTACCAGACTGCATGATGCTCAGGAGCAATTGTAAAGCCTTTACTGGATGGTTTGAAAACATTAAATTGTACTCTCTTAGTGAAGAAAACTTGTAACACATATATGAGCATATAACGATTGAGAGTCATATATGAGCATTTGTAGTTTTTTCACCTGTAGAAGCAAGGGTAAATTGCTTTAATATTGTCTTCATAAACTAAGGAAAGAGATCATGAATGTGAATTGCTTAGAATTGAAGTGAAATCTTTTCTGCAGAATTAGAATTTGGTTTGTGTCTGTACTTCTGGCCTACTTCAGTTAAAAGACCTCCCTCCTCTTTTAAGTTGAAGTTGAGCAATACTCAGTACTCAATACTCAGAGCTCAACTACATGTGAATCAGCACACTGAAGTGTTTCATAGGTCCCTGAAAGTAATTCTGAAATAGTGTCCAGATACAGAGTGGAATTACTGCTGTTCCCACAGATAATTCTAGAACACAACTTAAAAACATCTAGGTTTTGCTGCTTGTTGTAGGTGATATTCAGAGAAGTAAAATATGGTTGCTGTTTTCTGAAGAGCCTGTCTGATTTTCATGGGTTGCATGGAGGGTACCAACTCATGTCACAAGCAAAACATTGCCAGTAGTTTTCTCCCATCCTTCTTCATATTCTCCTATAGCCCCAGCTGAAATGACGTATATTAAGCCAACATCTTGAATGATTGTTTTTTTTTAGTCTTGCAGTCTTGTCATACCTTTTATCTTTGTCTGGAGTAAAGTAGAAATACTCAGAAACATGATTTCTAGTTTTGCTGTTTAATTTTAAGGGTTTACTGTAAGGAGCAGAGTTAATGATCCTCAGAAAAAAACAAGATAAAACACCATATGACAGTTGAATACTTAATTCTGCTGCTCTTGTCTAGAAGCTGGAGGTTGTGGTCACTTTCCATTAAAAAATATCTTTCTGTGCTCTTAGTCATAAAAAATAAAATAGTTGGGTGTGAAAGGGACCTTTTAAAGGTCACCTTGTCTAACTCCTGCAGTTAGCGGGGACATCTTCAGCTAGATCAGGTTGCTTTGTGCCCCATACGGCCTGGACTTGAACACCTCAGGGATGGGGCAACCACCACCTCTGGGAAACCTGTGCTAGTATTTCACCACACTCAGTGTAGAAAAACTTCTTTCTTATAGCAAATCTTCTCCATTTTAAAATCATTACCCTGTGTTCCGTCACAGCAGGTCTTGCAAAAAAATCTGTCGGCATCTTTCTTATAGGCCCCCTTCACATAGAGGAAGGCTGCAATAAGGTCTCCTCAGAGCCTTCTCATCTCCAGGCCAAATAATCCCAACTCTTGCCTTTCCTCATGCAGGAGGTGCTCCAGCCCTCCAGTCATCTCCGTGGCCTTCCTGTGACCTCATTCCCGCAGGTCTGTTCAGTGCTGTGACCCCAGAGCTGGGTGCAGGGTTCCAGCTGGGGTCTCAGCAGAGCAGAGCAGAGGGGCAGAATCCCCTCCTTCCCCTGCTGCCCACGCTGCTTTGGGTGCAGCCCAGGACATGTTTGGCTTTCCAGGCTGTGAGTGCCCATGGCTGGGTTGTGTCCAGCTGCTCAATTTTTATGGACCAAGGAAAACTAAGGAGGCAGATATTTCTGATTTTGACCTTCTTACTAGAATATGACAAATAAAGACTCTGTGATGTTCTATCCCCATGTCCAGAGCTGCTGTAGAGGAAAGAAACTTCTTGCAGAGTTACAATTGTGGAACCAGCAATTCAGTAGTGTAACCTGATGCATCCTTAAAAGGAGTTTACATCTCCTTGAGAGCCATCTGAATTCAGATGGTACAAGATAGGAGGACAAATTGTGTCAATTCAGCATCCGGTTGGTACAAGGGTGTGTTTAACGTAGGATCTTCCAATTCTTGCTATTGATATTTTTATTAAGCATCCAAATGCCATTATTTCATGTATTAAGCTTGGAGCTCTCTTAAAATACTAGCTGACTTAAGATAATGAGTAGCACTCAGTTGTCTGTGTTGTCTTTGGTATAGAGCTCATTACATCAGTGAACAAGTTGAATCTTATAAAAAATTTGAGGATCCCAAAGTAAGAAGTTAGCAAGCAGCAAAATCCCATTCCCAAAGGTCGGCATAACTTCTCTGCTTATTGCAAATGCTGTAGTAAATCTTCCATGTCAGTCTAGTGTTTTTATTCTTGACTTTGGAAGAAAAATGCTTCATAGTTCCCGTCTTACTCACAGATTCCAGAGTCCTTGAGAGGTGGACAGAAAGCAAATTCTTATGCTGAACCATTCTGTTGTTTTGTTGTGTTTTTACTTGAGCTACTTTAGCTAAAATCTTATTTTTCTCTCATTAGCTAGAAATGTAAAATGTAGAGTACATATGTTCATCTTCTGGTAATGAAGTTTCTCTATTTCATAACAACAGTTCTTAGATTTTAAGAAATTACCTTTTTTTTAATAAAACACCACCATATTTTTAATAAAATGTGTTTTATTATATTAAATATTAGTAGAATACAGCCACCTTATGTACAGAGAGGTAACTGAAATTATGCTTAGAAAGCTTTTTTTTACATGTGATAATGAAGTCCTAACTTCTTATGAGTTTCTAATCAGGCTTTTTGTGATGCTGTTTTTGTTTTTCCAGCTAAGTTCTTACAAATACTCAGTTTAATTATTTGGTTTTGTAGCAGTCAAGAATTGTAAGTAGGATCTTTACTGCAGTAATTGACAGACAAGGCCTAATTTTTAAAAATTAAGAACATCTCAAATATCATTACTGTTGTAAATGCAGATTCCTGATGATCTGATGTAAGCTTGAATATACTAAACATAAGATTACTTTCATTATTTATTAATTATATCAATTCTGCCATTTCTGTATCTTTGTATGCCCTCTTAATTTTTTCATACAAAAATGAAAGTAGTAAAATACTTATGAAAACTTTGAATATTATTGGTATTGTCAGTGTTTCACTCCTGTGTGATTCTCTTCAATATGTATATAATTTCAGATATGCTTGGAACATGCATGTAGTGTAA
Source organism: Tychaedon coryphoeus (assembly GCA_013398595.1). Taxonomy (NCBI): domain Eukaryota; kingdom Metazoa; phylum Chordata; class Aves; order Passeriformes; family Muscicapidae; genus Tychaedon; species Tychaedon coryphoeus. Next base: position 30,866 of record WBND01001359.1, read on the forward strand.
ATTTAAAAGAATTGTTTGTTTAAGCCTCTAGAGAAATTAAAGCATTTCTCTGTAAGTATTAATTCAAGCATTCCTGTTTAAAATTCTAGGCATGTTTGTACATGAACACAAGGCGTTAGCGTTACACATGGTTCAGTACCGCACTGTGACCAGATTGTTTTAGATACGGCAAACAAGAAGCAAAAAATCCAAAACAGCCCAAAACAAGCTACTCTGAAGAAATTCTAACTCCATACCATTCCAAAGCAGTAAAGTGAGGGAGAAAGGTAGAATCAGGATCAAGTCAGATACCTTCTGGCCATGTAGTCACCATCAGCCTTCACTTTAATAGGGGCTATTTCAGTCAGCCCTAGTAAACTATCCCTTTGCTGATGGCCATTGGCTGTGATCTGAGGCTACAGTATTCCCTCTGCTGAATTCTTCATGGCTGCTCCTAAGTAGCTTCCTAACAACCAGCAGAAGCCTGATTTCCCCTTTTCCTCATTTCATCTTATTAAAAGCTTTCCATTTTTCATATTCATCTCAAATTATCACTAGGTTGAGTGCAGTATTCTTCTATCTGTAAAATTTTTTTTTATTTTTAGTTTTTTATGTGCTTTATTAGGCACAGGTAGTGCTGGTCTAGCTAACTCAGGTTGATGTGTTTTGGCATCTCCTTTAGTAACTCGAGGATAAAAGCTTAGAACAGCCTGTTGATTCCCTACTGTTGTTGATTGACCATTGCAACTATTATCCCTGCTGTGTTTAGTTCAATTTTCATTTTAATAGTTGCTGTCAGTCATTCCGTATGTTCATCACTGAGCTTCTGTGTTGGGTTTGCATGGCAAAGTACCAGGAAGGTCCAAGGGTGACTTCATGAGAAGCAGGTAGAAGCTTCTCTTTCTTCTGTCCAGGAGAGCCAGTGCCAGCTGGCTCCAAGATGGACATGCCACTGGCCAAAGCTGAGCCCATCAGTGCTAGAGGTACTGCCACACTGGGTTACTGTATTTAAGAATCGGGGAAGATTCTGCACTGCAGCAGTTGCAGGAGAGGAATGAAACTATGTGAGCATAGCAGTCCTGCAGACATCGAGGTCAGTGCAGGAGAGGAAGGAGGTGCTCCAGGCACGGGAGCCAAGGGTCCCGTGTAGCCCATGGTGAAGATCATGGTGAAGCAGCTGTGCCCCTGCAGCACACAGAGGACCCTTCACTGGGACAGGTGGATGTGACTGAAGGAGTCTGTGACCCTCCACGAAGTCTGCACTGCAGTGGGTTTCCTGGCAGGACCTGGGGCCCCATGAGAGAGGAGCCCACTCTGGAGCAGGTCTGCTGGCAGGACTTGTGACCCTGTGGGGAGGCCCACTGCAGAGAAGCCTGTTCCAGAAGGATGGCACAGTGTGTAAGAGATCCATGCTGGAGCTGTTTGTGAAGAACTGTAGCCCAGTTCATGAGACAGATTCATATTGGAGAAGTTTGGGGGACTGTCTCTTGTGGGAGGGACCCCACACTGCAGTGGGGAGTCAGAGGAGTTCTTCCCTTGTGGAGGGAGAATTAACCCTAACCCTGAGGAGAAAGAAAGAAGGAGCGGAGACAATATGTGATGAACTGAGTGCATATTCATTCCCTGTCCCCTTGTGCTACCTGGGAGAGAGGAGGTAGAAAAAAATTGGGAAGTTAGACCCAGAAAGAAGGGAGAGCTGGGAGGAAGATATTTTTAAAATTTGATTTTATTTCTCATTATCTTACTCTGACTTGCTTGGTAATAAATTAATATTCCCTGAGTCAAGCCTGGTTTGCCTGTGATGGTAATTGGTGAGAGATGCCTCTCTGTCCCCCCTTCACTTGGGAACCTTTGGTTGTATTTTCTCTTCCTTGTCCAGCTGAGAGAAGAGATAGAGCAGCTTTAGTGGGTGCCTGGCACCAAGCCTCGGTCAGCCCACCGCAGCTTCATGTGCACATAGCCAATGTCTACCTCTCTAGAGCCTTTTCCTGTTTTAGCAAGTTACTGATCAATCATAGCATGAAGTGTTTGGGTTGTTTACATTTTGACATTCAATATGAAGGCTTTTATACAAGTTTTAAAATATTTTTTCAGTAATTTCAGCATCTTTTATATTGTAGGTCATGCAGGAGTGTCTGCCAGCATGATGAAGAAAAGAACATCCCACAAGTAAGTTGTTAATATATTTACTAAAGAATAGCTCTCAGTAACTGGAAGTACCGTTCTAGAAATACATCTGTATTGTTCCACTCTGTTCTTGAAAATTGTGGAATAATACTCAGTCTGTATATGTGTGTGGAGTCAGACTTCTGATTCTTTCAGGAGGGTAGTATGAAAGAAAGCCCCACAGATAAAGTTTCAAACATTGTTTTGACTGTTAATATTATATTTTTCTTGAATACAATTTTTAATATCTTTCTGGAATCTGTAGGGAAGGATATTCAAGCCTGAACTTGGCCATGTCTCTTGTAGGATATCTGTTCTCTGACACAGAGTTCGTGCAGTCACCAGGTCAAAAAAAACTGCAAATCATGCTTACTAAGAACTCAGCTGGGAAGGAATCTCAGATATATCTAATCATATATGCACTATAACTGTAGTGTTGGAAAATAATTTTCTTTTTTTATAAAATAAAGAATGTACTCAAGTACTTCTGTTAGGAAGCTGCTATTAGTATGTGAAGGAAGGATACCTGCTTTTGCTACACTTTCATGGCATGTATTTTTCCATCTTCAACATTTTAAATAGTAGCAGTTGAATACTGGTGAGTAGGTGTGTGAAACTAGAGGTAACTTTCTGGAAACAATTGGTCTTAGTGTCATGCAGCAAGATACCATATCTGGTGAGAGAAATCTAAGGTGGGTAAGTGGGAATCTTAAATTGTTACTAGCTGTTTGTAAGTGTAAAGTCATGTAGCGTGTATCAATCACAAGCAATTTGTTTGGCAGGTGTATTTTCCACAATTAATCTAGTTTATCACTGTTAACAGTGTTAACTGTTTCCCAGAGACAACACTTGATATTAAACTACTCTGATGCCTTCCACCAGCTCATCATTATCCATTCTTGTCTATCTTCATAGAAGGCAAAAAGAAACATTTATTTGTCTAGGGACAGGTAGAGTTGGTTAAAATTTAATTTCTCTTGTTCTCTTTCAACCGCTCAGAGAAAGGAGTGTATGATGGGAAGACTATCAGAGGTGGGTTGCCTTTTGTACTTGAGGGTGGCTAGATTTGTCTTTATTGTTGTGTTAATATACACTTTTTAAAATAACTAAATAGGCTGTAAATTTGTTAGCATAAAGGCTTTGTGGGACATAAGAAGTTTTGATCCTTAAGTGACATAATGTTGAGGTATTTAACTTAAGCATCCAGCTTAGTTTTATGTTAATTTAGCCTAGTTCAATTGTTTATTATTTAGTTAAGGTTTTTTTGTACCAAGCCAAGATGACTTCTTGTGTGCTGCTTACTGACTTGTTTGAGAATGAGGTAGAGTAGTAGAATGTTGTTTGTATTTATAGTTTACCATAAATGAGTACATATGAATATGATGTAATACTGTATGCCGATATTACTCTGAGGCAATATGATAGACCATGAGTTAGTAGTAATGTATACTTTTGTCACTGATTTAGCTATTTATTTAGTTAACTCCACATTTAAGGAAAAAGAAAACGAAGTCTACTGGCCCTCAAAGGCCACTGAGATTTAAAGGTTTGCTTCAGAAGGTTTATGGTAGAGGAAGAAACAAGGCATGACTCAATAATTGAGGTTGTGATAGAATGAGGAGTGTGGATAAGCCTTCTGAACTCTTTAAATGGTAGTTAACTGTTGAGCCTTTTGGAGATGGTTCCCATGGTTATCGAACAGTTCTTCCAGGTGCTCTGTCAGTGGATAGTGGTGATCTCTGCCAATATGAAGCTGACCTTATGAGGATCAGATCAATCAGTAAACTCACAGATGTCATTCTTTCCACCTTAGTGTATAAGGATAGCACAAGATCTAGCACATGTATGAAACAGTCCTTTCTTCATAGGCTCTCCAGATTTCTTGTACTCAGCAATTCAGAGACTTCAAGGTGTAGGTTATAATCGCAAGCAAACTTAGACATTTTGAAATTTTGATACCGTTTGAAGGTAACATACTCGGCTTCTGCAGCATCTAGAGCTGAAATTCACTACTGAATGATTTTTTTTTTACTTTTGAAGGAGTCTAGAATGCACTTTAAAACTTCTGTCTTAATGTGCTCATAGTCTGAATATTGTGAAAAGTAGTTAATAACAGTTCTCTGATCACCATTCTGTTAGTCATAGACATTAATAAGATCACAGTTGTATTAAGTTTTGTATACTATTTTCAATAACTTTTCTGTTTTGTACACTATTTTCAATACCTTTTCTGTTTTGTACCATGAAAGATTTGAAAGCATTCTGACTACTGCTGCTGTACTGCTTCTATAATGTTTTATAGTTTTCATTCCAGTTTTTCACAGTTGTGCGTGTTTTGCATAGCTGTGATATGTGGTTTTCTTTCATCCTTCTGTTTTGTTTTTTTTTCCCCCTTGTGGTATATTTCTGAGATGGCATGATCAGGATAAAAAACAATGACCAACCAAATCTGAATGGGTAACTTTATAGGATAATGGGCATTGCTATTCCTGTTTTTCTGTGTGCTAGTTTGTATTTTAAGCAACAAACCTGTGGTAATGGCTGATTTTTCTGCTATCAGTCCTCTGCAGTTCTGCAATACCTGCAAAACCTGTTGTTTCCAAGGTAGCAGTTGCCAAATTGAAGTTTGTGCAAGGAACATATAAACACAGGTTTAACATCTGGGCAGATTTCCTTCTGGCTGTGTAGTCTTCAGAATGTTTCCAAAGTATCTGGTTTTACTTAACAGTTTACAGCCTCCAAGATAAAGAAGAGGATCAGAAACTTTTGGGAATTGAAGGGCTGTTTATAATGAAGATGTGTCTGATATGTCAAGAACTATTTCCAGGACTTGCTATTTTCTGTTTTTACTGGCTTCATGTCTTACATGTCTAATTGTTTTCAAATATTCAAGAACAAATGTCTGTGGAACTTTTAAAGATTATTTTAATGAAAGAGAAGGAAAATTTGTGTTGGACTTTCTGCATAGAGCATGACAGAAGGCTATTTTTATAACTTTATTCATTACAAAAATGCCACTCTGTTGCGGAAAGCAGAGATGGTTACCTGGTTGTCTTACATGGTAGTACATTCGCAACTTACTTATTAATAGCTAGAAACTTTTGCTGGCTTTCTTACCATGTTCAGATTCAAGAAGTAGGTTTTCCTTGGTAATACATTAGTTTAAATATCTAATTTCTTACAGTATGAACCACTTCAAATGAGAAGTGAGCCGCTGTTCAGTAATGCAACCTTCAGACAAAAATTTGAACTGCAAGTACACCTAATGGGTACTTGACTTGTAATTAAATTCCTATTGCTGTTTGCTCATGAGGCATTTTAAATGTAGTTACCTGTTTGAACTCAGTAATATTGTCTTCTTCCATCTTCTTTTAGAATGAGTGTAATTGCTTTTTGCCTTATTGCTCCAAATCAAATATTAAAGTGGATTGTGCTTTGTGGGCAGAAAGTTGAATATCAATAGCATTATAATCTTTTTCAAAGATGAAATGATGAGCAACATAAACTGCTTAAATTAGACAAAGCAATGTCTGTTGAAACTTCTTTTATTTCTAGTTGTTTTTATTCTCTTGAGAATGAGGCAGTGTTCCATTAGCACTAATTAAATTAATTGAATACAAAACAAACTCAATTCTATTGTGCTGAGAACCAGATCTCTGGCCTTATTTTGTAATAGTAAGCTATTACTGACACTTACTACAATTAGAAACACATATATATACTTGAGCAGAACTAGAATTTGAAAATGCATTCTAGGTTTTGCATAAAATTAGAACCTGCTTTGCGGAAGAGTCTCTACTTACAGAATTCCAACCCGTTCCAGTTATCTGTGCTATCAAAGTTACGAATGCAAAACTGCAGTCTGATCTTTGAAAACCTCAAATGATACCAAAAGTGAAATTTGAAAACCCCCTTGCCAAGATGTTCATGGTGAATGAAAGTCTGGAGGTGGGACAAATACAGAAGTTAATTATGTATCTTGTTTTAAATAGTTATGATTACAGTTATGATACAGCATTAAATATTCCAATATGAGTGTATTATTCTGAAATACTGCTTCCAAGATTCCAGTGGTATGATTATTATCTGTATTTTTTTGGATCATGTAGGGACTTCTATGAAAGCATTCATCGTGCCTGGAGACTTTTTCTTTGATCGCTATCTCTAATCTAAGGAAGAATACTGCCTTCTGCAACTGATCATCTTTTAGATGTTACTTTTAAGCTAGTTGCATGCATATATTACTGCCATTGAAATGATGTATGCTGCAAGTGGTAGCCCAAAAAATTTTTTTACAACTAGTTGACATCCAGGAGAATTTTGTGTATTTTCATAAAGTCCCTTAGTTTCTTCTATTTGTGTTCAAAATAGTTAATTTGTGTTTTTAATAGTTGGATAAAACAAAACTTTCACTTAAAACAATCACTTTCAGTGATTTGGAGCTGTCAAATAAATACCTTACATTAACGTTCATCAGAATAGCAACTGTTACTTACCAGAGGGAATTTCCATGCCAATTTCATGAAAAAATAAGAAGGACAAAAAAGTTAACTAATCTGTTTTCCACATAAAGGAGTACCCCTTCTATGACCATTTACATTACATGGAATATTTGATTTTCCATACTAAATATGGAAGTGTTGTTGCTGTCGTGTGTCTTTAAAACTACTTGGAGTCAATATTACCTGTAAATTAAGGAGGCTAAATTTTCTTTAGGTATAAACAGGTCTGGTTTAAGGAAAACAAACATTTTGAATGAATTTCAGTCAGCCATGTAATGTTTGCACTGACCTCTTCCTCCTGGGAAGGAGTTGTTTACTGTTCTGCAGAGAGCAACAAGGTAGTAAAGCTGTAATACTGCCAGCTAACCTTATACTTTGAGATTTGACCAGGTGAGTTTCACTTTTGACATTCAGTGTAGCAAGGGATAGAATACTTATTTTGGCTTAAGTAAACTAGATTTAGAATTTACTGCTAGAATACTGGCCTTATACAGCACGTCAGAAATGTGTCACTACTTTTAAGTATGTTTTTCTTTTATTCCAATAAAATGTGATAAGCTTACGTCCTAATTTGAATAAGGTGTACTAAGCTATAAAATGTATTGTAAAATGTATTATAAAATGTATTGTAAAAGCATACAGCTATTTTCTGAAGTAGAATTTTGAGCATGTGTGTACTTGTTTAATATTAATGTTTGTATCTGTGTACAGAAAACATAGAAACAATGTGGGACCAAGCAAACCTATTTCTCAGCCACGAAGAAATATTGTAGGCTGCAGGATACAGCACGGATGGAAAGAAGGGAGTGGACCTGTAACACAATGGAAGGGCACAGTTCTTGATCAAGTTCCTGTAAATCCCTCGCTCTATCTCATAAAGTATGATGGATTTGATTGTGTGTATGGACTAGAACTGCACAAAGACGAAAGAGTTTCAGCACTTGAAGTTCTTCCAGACAGAGTTGGTAAGTGTTTGGGGTTTTTCTCCTAAATAAAAATACATATTGGTGGACATTTATCACTAAATGTTTTCCACTAATCCCTCCAGACTTCCCCAAACATAACCTGTGACCACTTAAATGCTACTGGTCAGTTTCATTTTTGTCTCATGGCAGGTAATCTAAATGCTTTAATTTTTTTTCTATTCTACAAGTTGTGATGATGCTAGTGAGTGCAGTTGCTGTCTTCTGTCTTTAAGTAGTATGCAGTGCATTCTGTGTTTTTTTGATTAACATTGATATTTCTGTTAAAATTTCAACTCTAAGCCATCTAGACTATGTTGTCTGTTTTGTGTGTCTAACAGTGATAAGATTACACTTTTTCTTGTACTGCCGCCATGTACTTAAAATAATGGCAGGAAGGCATTTTCTAAATGAATTAATCTGATTAGTTATAGTTTTAGTTTTTCAGAATTAGCACTGTATTGTTAAACTGCAGGTTTTTCAATCCACTAAGTTTGGTATCAACTCAAATATACACTAGTTTGTAAATACAAAAAGCTGCTGCTTCTTCTAACTGCAAAGGAATTGGTAGCAGTCTGTAGGGGGGCGTTAGGAGGAACCCAACCCCAAAGCTGAATTAATAACATCATAGAACTGCTAAGAGACAGGCCTTTTGTTTCTGCTTCTCCCTGTCCAGTGTCTAGTTTATAAGTTCAGAGTCTTTGCTGCTCGATTGATCTCTTGTTAGCTTGTATTATGATTGTTTAATCACAGGGAGTACAAGAATTCATTGTTGTTTTAACAACATTCTGAAGTTCTTAGCTCTACAGCACTAAACTCTGTGGAATTAACACTATTTGCTTATGAATTTACTGACTGTCAATCAGATTTGTACATTAATCTGCATAAAGATTATTTTTCCAAAGATGTATATCTATGCTTTTGAATGAATTTCTGAAATGCTGTCATTTCAGCTTCGTCTCGAATTAGTGATGCCCACCTGGCAGACACAATGATTGGTAAAGCTGTGGAACATATGTTTGAGACAGAGGATGGCTCAAAAGATGAGTGGAGGGGGATGGTTTTGGCTCGAGCTCCTATTATGAACACATGGTTTTATATTACCTATGAGAAAGATCCCGTCTTGTACATGTACCAGCTCTTAGATGATTATAAAGAAGGTGACCTTCGCATTATGCCTGATTCAAGTAAGTAGGCCAGTTACTGTTTTCTTCTGGTGGCTTTTTGTATTAAACTTTAGCTGTGATTTATTTATGGACAGGAGAGCTGACAAACAAGCATCATATTTGTTATTCCATTTAATTTTTTTAAAGTATCACAACTAACAAATGTGATAGTACAACAAAGAACATTTGTGTTAACTGCTGAAATATTTAACTTTTCTTAGCAGTGACATGCATGGTAATATTTTCTCAAAATTATTCTTAATTCTGCTGAAAATATGGGTGTACTACTTACATAAAGTGAAGATTATATGTTTTGACTTTTTCGTGGAAATTAACAAACTGTAAGTGCTTCACTGCTGTTTTCTTATAGAAGTATCATGTCTTGTGGAGTTGGCTCTTGAATTATGTCTCTGAAGTGGGAGTTCTTGTGGGAGTGAATCTTTTGGGTCTGACTAATATAGTAAGAACAATTTCACTGAGCTATGTGTCTTCAGTGTGAAAAACTTCTTGAGTAGTTGCTTGTGGGAAATAAGTACTTATTTTTTTACATTTCATTTTCTCTCATATTTTGTGGCATACTAGTAAGAAAAATATTTTCTCTTAGTATTTTTTCTCTCGTTTTGAATGGGAATCATCTTCTTCTTCAGGACTTCTATTAATTTAGAAGGATTTTCACAGAATCAGTATTGTTCTAGGGATTTAGATAGTCAATACAAAGAAAGCAGTTATAAAGAATAATTCAAGTTTACTTCCCCTGTATAACAAAACTGTTTTTGACAGAAGCCATCTGGGATTTAAAGCAAATTAGTTGTAACTAATACATATGCAAAGCACTATGTAGTCAACCACTACAGTTATCCAATTAGTATTTTGTTGAGTTTGAGATCATCTTTTTTCAGATGCATCACTGGTAATTATCTACTGGCAGAGTAAAAAAGTGGTACTTACTTCCATTACCTCTGTGTTGATGATCTGTGTTTAGATTACCCTCATCTCTGCCCCAGCTAAAAGCAAAATCTATGATGCTTTTAAAAAGTGAAGTGCGAATATTAATGGAAAAAAAAGCGACTTTCCTCTTCTTAAAGAAGTAAAGCAAGCTCTTTCAGACTTGAATGTTAAAATAACTTGTTCTTTGTATTAACCACCAGCATGGAGTAGGAATGTATTTTAAGTCTGCTTTGCTTCCACCTTGAGAGTAGGAAAAGCTTATATGCTTTCTTTCCATTTAAATCTTAATTGTTTTTAGCGCACTTTACCCTCTGTGCTCATCAAAAGATTATTACTTTCTGATTTTCTAAACACTTTTAAGTATTTGCTTCCTTTCCTGAATGTGGATGCTTTCCAGATATTTTGAATCATGTCCTCGAGTCAACAATTGGATGTTAGTATTTTGGAGTAGTATTTTTCAAATCAGATTTTAGAATATCTGCAAATACTTCTGTACACTTGGTGGAACTAGCCATAATATTACAAATAAAATTTCTAGGATACTGTCCCATTTCAAATATAGGTTCTGTGTATGTGGGGAGACCAAATAATAGATAAATTGTTTTAACCTTTTTCCTTTTTGTAAGGGGAAAATGCATTACTGGATCTGATACTAAAACTTTGCGCACACTTTTAAGTGAAAATGTAGGACTTGAACTTGTATGCTTGCCAAGGAAGTGTCTTTGTATAAAACTGATACTAAGAGAATAATAACTATGTGAGACAATGCATTTGTAGAGGAGCTGAAACACAAAAAAAAAACTTCTGTTTGCAGGAGAATTTTTAAGTGTAAATTCTATTAATTCATTTATTCATTAAGTGTAATCTGTTCATTCTCTGTTGTTTTGATTTTTTTTTTCTCCTTTGAGAAAAACTGAAACTAAAATGGGTAGAATCTGTTAGGGATTCTTAATGCAAACTTGTAACAAAGTTGTTAAATTTAAAAGCTTATGATTTCCAGAATGAAAATATTACATTAGATATTACAACTGCTTTAGAAAGTTTTTCAGTGGCATACAAACTACAAGTTCATCTGAACTAGGAACCAAAGAAGAGGAGCTGAGAAAGATGTGATTAGTTTCCCGTTCTCCATACAGTACTTTTTACCCTTTATCATGTTTGTTCTGTAATTGGCCAGTAGACAATGAATTGGCATGTTACAAATCATACCTTTCATTATCCAGATTATCACAGGGATTGTCTGGTTAGGTTTTGCCAGAGAGGAAAATAATACAATCAGAATTCACCAAAATTATTCAAATAGCCCCTTTTAATAAGGAGTTTACACCTACTACTATATCAGTAGTAGTGCTACTACTATTACTTCAGTAGTACTACCCATTGAGGAGTACTACTATTTTTGTTGCAGTCAAATACAT
>WBND01001359.1:69342-85350 GCA_013398595.1 Tychaedon coryphoeus
CTTGGCTTTGCCTTTTGTACAGCTGAGTTTTTTCTTAAGACCAGACACGGATAAGAGTTTAACTGTTACGTGTTCTCTCTGCAGGCAATATTCATGAGGGCAACCCTAAATTTCTTTCTGTTAGTTTCTGTGAAGATGGACATATAAATGACCAAAACCAAAGAGAAACACTTTTTACCCTTCTAGCTCCCCAATGTCATTTAAATTTCTCTAGTAGATGAAGTTCAAGAAGAATGATCAATCTCATATTGATAATCTGATATTAATTAATGCTGTCAGTGTCAGGTGAAGAAGTTACAATGGAAGATGCTGTTTTCTATCAAAAAATCCCTGCATTTAAGTATAATGACAGTCTCAAAGAAATACTTCAAGGAGAAGTTGAAGTAACTTGGCATCGGGGTGTTCTTGTGCAGACTCTTCCCTGGGCAGGAACTGAGATGGGAGCCCTAACAATTCAAACAGATAAACAAAACATGTAGGCAGGTTGTAAACAGATACGAGAACTGTCATGGAAGTGTTTGTACTAGCTGTTCCAGTAACTCTGCCTCTTGGATTTGTAGGACATTGACAAATCAATAGATTCTTAGAAGAATAAACAACCATTTTGCAAAGGCAGTAGCCAAACCTCCCCAGCCCTTCTGGTACAAAAACCTTAAGTGCATGCACAGGGCATCAAAGGACATAGTTTTCAAAGATTACTGTTTTCCCAGGTATAACATGAGGGCACATTTCCCATGCAAACGTAAAACTTAGCAATATTGTTATGCTTGGATCAAAACTATTTTCAAAGGAAGTTATTTTACTCAAATAAGTGGGGCTTTGTCCCAAACCAAGGCCATTTACTGAAATTCTCATCTTTGGAGGTAGTTTCAGTTTGGTTTTGGAAGGCACTCAGGTTTCTAGCAGGACCGTCAAAGTCCTAAGTTCTCTTCAACATATGGCATACCTGCTTAAGCATAGAAGAGGAGGTTTTTAGTAATTTCTCATTAATGCAGCCATCTACTGGTTATGCTTATTTCTTACTTGGAAATTAATGGCATTATTGCCAGCCTCAAGTAGTACATTGAGGCTTATGATCTCTATATTCGTTGTGCAAGTGGCTCTGTCTCTCTGCCCCTAGTTTCTCCCACTATAATATATAATACCCCATTGAATACCATCTCTGAAGATTGAGATGTTTGAAGGGTGCTTTGGAGCTCCAGGTATACTGATGCAATGCCAAGGCACAGACATTTTTGTAACCCAGTGCAATCTACAAATATTGGAATGCAGCTGTGTCTTGTTGGCATCACTGAAGCAAAATTCCATGATCTACATCTAGATACCTCCTCTCTACTACTTCATGAAGCTTTTTTCACATATGGTCCTATCTGGTGAAGAGAGCAGAGAATGAAGGGCAGGCAAGGGGAATGAGTTGATTGAATCCTGGAGTCCCAGTCCTGGCTTTGCTTATCACTGCTGAAAAACATGTACTCTGTTCCCTGGATTCGTATTAAGTGCTGCAGCTAGTTGTGCTTATGAAGAATGCTGCTTTTACTGATACCTTAATTAATACTTATCACTAGAAGAGTATTCACATTAACAGTATCTCCATTTATATTTGAAGTTGACGCATTATCACCTCCTCCAAGACAAATTCAAACAATTGCACATTTAAGGCCATGCAAGAATTTGAGTGTATGGAGGATTTTACTGCGCGTGGTGCAGAGAGAGAGATCAGCTGCAGAGACCAAGGCAGAAGTGTGAAGTGTTTCCCACATGTGAAAAGAAGAAGGACAGAACTATCTGCTTGAAGATGAAGTAATTCTAACATCATGAAAGAAGTTTGAAGTTGGTGGGACTTGGCTGGAAGAAGTGTGGGGTTGTGACAGTAAAATTCTGTTGTATTTGTTTCAGTTGTCTTGCATTCGAGATAACTTTCTTTTAAAATGAGCAATATTGACCAAAACAACCCCGCTCCAAACCCTTCAATTAGATGGTAGTAAATTACAAAACTTCAAACCTTTGACTTTCTGCTGTTGAGAGAGTAAGTGCCAACTTTGTCTGAATCTTCTAGCAGTGTCCAAAACAAAACTACTTTCTGAATGGTATGTTGAAGCAGCCTTGGTGTGATCAAAATTGGATCAAGGACATAGCAGCATCACAAGTGAGAGATGGAGAAGCTGGACAGAGATCTGTAAGTTCACATGGATTAAGATAAGTTTCTGGGTTATCAGGAAGAAATGGGTATGTCTGCTGAAACACCTTTCCCTGCTATACAGATACTGCTGCCCTGACGTATCGATCCCCTGCACGGAGCAGTTTGTGTCTGCTGTAAATGTACAGAAACCCTAGTAGTGTTGTGTTATGTCGTGGTTTGTACTGACAGAGAACTGAAGCTCTTTCTCCTTTCTGTCCTGTAGCTGTTGAAATAACCTCCTGCCTGACCAGCATCTGTGAAGTGGACTGTGTTTGCAGTATGATAGGTATTTTGTGTAAGAATGCACAAAAGTGCAATAGACTATGCCACCTCTTAGTGGTTTATCTTCTGTTCTACTTTAAGCTTGAGAATTTCTGACTACATGGACCCAACTCTGTGAGTCCATGCAGAATGTTTCTTGCTCACAAATTGAGCTGTGGTTCATAATCTGCTTACCAGATGTGTTTTAAAAAGTCGTGATGCACTTGACCTTTGAAGGAAGACATTAGTTTGAGGTATTTATTTTAAATCTCAACCTAGAACATCCTTGTCTGTTGGTCAGATGCCAAAATACAATATGCAGCATAAAAGAGAGGGCTCTAGAAGCTATGTTAGAAAGTATTTGTTTCAAATGCAAGAGTTTAAAGAAGAGAACTTGATGTGACCATGAAGTGCAGTCTGGTTATGCCACAGTTTATTTTCAGCTGTACTTGTTGACAAACTGTACTTATTGACAAATAATTTGTTGCTACAGTCCAGTTGCACTTCATGAAGGTAATCCAATATTGCTGGGCTTCCAGAAGCATTCTTCTGTCTTTCAGAAGAGTGGTGTAAATATCATGCTGGATAGAGCTCAGGTGATTATTGAAGTGGAACATGGGTGGGTCTCTGCTACTTAAAATAGTAAGGGAGTGGGTGTTTGAGTGTTATACAAGCTAGCAAGAGGCACAGCCATCTGCAGCTGCTCCTGATTAGGATGGAGAGGGGAAAGGGGGAGTGTGTATTAACCTGGGGCTGCTATTACCCTGGCCATCAGGCTGGTTGCTGTAGACCTAAGGCCAAGAGTAGCCCAAGCTACAAGCAGGAGTGCAGAATGGAGGGACCAGACATACCCCTCTGCCTCGGCTGTGCTTTCTGTATGGAACAGAAAAGCCAGATCCAGCAACAGAATCCAAACTTGAATCCTCATCAGATGGAGCAAAGAGACAAGCTTAGTCCTTTTCTAGGGAAGGTGAAGGAGCAAAAAGATTGTAAACTGTATTTGTTACATTCTCCCTCTCCTACTCTGTGCTGAGGCCATGTTAGGAAGCCCTACCTGTTCAGCTGCTAAGATGCTCCTCTCTGAACACTTAAATGTTTTATGTAGAGAAGAGATTGTCAGTTCCTGAAGACTCATGAAAAAGGCTATTTTAATCTCATTAGCTCACTAAACACAGGGTCAGTTAATGCAGACGTTAGCCCTAGCCCAGTAGTCACCTGCAGGTTTTTAGCATAAAACCTTTATTTTTTCCACTTGTTCCTCCAGTTTTTGTTATCATATTTATCACTCTTCTACTTACCATTTTATACTGAAGTACACTATCTAAAGTTTCATGCATTAGTAAGAGAAAATCTAGCAGACTTTTATTTTGTAATCACTGTGAGTTACAATGCATGATAAAAGAAAAATTGATTCCCCTTTTAAAAAATGAACATGTGAAGCTAGATCGGTGAGTTACAGTCTGGAAGTTCAGATGGAAAATTAAGTCAAACGTTCAAGATCTGTGTAAGCATCTGATTTAAATAGACAGAATTGTGATTTATATCACTTGATACCAAGCAACCTCCCCAGAAGGAGATCATCTTGAAGCAAATAAAAACTAATTTAACGAACAGTATACTACTTTTAGACTTAATTTATAACTGCTGTTATAGGACTTAAAAATAAACATGAAAAGATTGATGATTGACCATAAATAATTGAGAACTAGGAAAGCAAAGAGGCATGTTGATCAGACAGGAAAGCATTTCTAGTTCATATCAATTACTCAGGATGGGACAGCGGCTAATAAATACAAGACTTAAAAAAAAAATAAATGAAAAATTAAAAATTGGTCAGCTTTCTCCCATGCTGATTTTGTGACTTATTTATGACTTTATGTTATCAGGTTTTTTCAGCAAAATTCCACTCTTACTGGTTTTATTCCTGACACACACCGCACTAAGAATCCCTCTATCTTTGAGCTTGTCTTGAAAAATGAAACTCTTTCTTAATAATCTATTTTACTGAGAAGACAATATGGATTCACACAGCTTGCACCTTATTATGGCTTTCTGAAATTTGAAAAAGGGACAAAAAACATGTTGCCAGGTTTTTAACAGCCTTGAAACACAAGGACTTTTTTTCCAAACAGTTATTGTCCAGGATAAAATATCGCTGCTTTGAAGAAATATTATACTGTATACCACGAGGTTGCATGGAGCTCCACATTTTTTGATTTGCCTAAAAATGATAATAAACTCAAGAATTTCTTGTCAGTCTTTATGTCTCTGAATGAAAACTATTTAAGCAATACGTCACTGACCTGATGCCCTACAAGGTAACTTTCTAATCCCAGCACAAATATTTCAGGTTTCTCATCCTTCCAGTTTATCACAGCAGGAAATATGTTTCTGTGTGTAAAACCAAGGCAATGGTAAAACAGTGCTTCTATTTATTTATTTTGAAATTAATTTAACATTTAATATTTTTTGTTCACCCCCCCCTCTTTTTTTTCTAGCTCAGAGGGTGCAATAACACATTATTAGTTACAGGTATGTCGGAAACTGCACAGACTATTCTGGAAGTTAGTTCATCACCCCTGTCTCAGAAAGAGAAAAACTAAATCTGTCTCCAGAGAAAAAATAAATCACCTTCATACACATCCCTGCAGGGCACAAATGTCCAAATGAGACCAGATGGATTCTTGAAGAGATATTCTCCCTTGTGCTAGAACAAGATCCATTGCCCATTTACATTAAATTTAGTTCTAAAAACAGGATTTAAGGGGGATTTTAATGACTGAAGAAAGATTTTCAGAACAGCACAGGAATTTTTATTACTCCCTGGTGCTGATCTCACCACAATCATTTACATTGATCTCCAGGGACACCATTTTCTCAGCTTACATAATTTCTCTTTGAGAACATTTCTACAATTTACACAAACATTAATCATAGTTTTAGAAGAAAATACATTTTAAAATAGATCCTATAATGTGGCAAAGTAACTATTATTTCCCAGGTAAAAAGTTCTGTTATCAGCATTTTGATCCACACGCTCAGAAATTATGATTATTTTAATTTAATATTGCTAGTGTGGAACAGCAATATTCTTGCATTATTTTGCAGCAAGTGGAAATCTTGAGCCATATTGCTATAGACTAATATAACAGAAAAGGCAAATTGGTGGAAGTAGCAATGATAAGAAGCAGAGTGCTTTTTCTCTTAGGGCTCATATCTGCAAAAATAAATGCAAGGGAATTGTTTTTAGTGTGAAACCAGCAAATAGATTCACAAACAGAAACTAGTAAGCACAAGAAAAATACCAGACTCTAGGTCACATTTTTCAGATTAATTTCTCAATTAAACAATAGGATTTTCCCACTAGTGATCTGTTAGGAGAAACAATGAAGCAATAGGTGTTTTAATTTAGTTTTGTAAAACAAGACTGTTCTTTGGTTATTATTTTTAAATTTCCTATTCTTCTTTCCTTAAACTCTGCTGAAATTTTACTCTGGAAGGGTTTATTTGGTGGCAAAATCTAATAATGGTACTCTGTGCTTCTCTGGTCACATCTACCCAGATTTCACCATTATCAAAACACCAGTCATCCCAACAGTCCTGGGAAACAAATGATATGATCTATATTAATTTTACTGTGAGAGAAAACAAGACATAATGAAAATGTCTGGAAAAGTTTCCTGTGAATTTTGTAGCAATGCCAGGGCCTGAACACAAATTGCAGTGTGATTTGATTCCTAAGCCAGTGGTTACCAAACTGCAGCTAGGGATTCGTTGCACAATTGTGGTAAAGAGTCTACAGATAATTCACAAAACCATACTGCCTTTGCAGTGTTTTCAGTTAGAGAAGCTGGTTGGAAGAGACTGTGAGAAGTTACGCTTTCTTGGTCTGAAGTATTTGGAAAGAGACACATTTTTCTCTGAGTATGAAAAAATATGGCCATAAGGCTCTTGCTTTAATTGCTAAATAAGTTTGAGCCTTCATATTTCTGTATTTTTCTCTTCAGAGAAGTATGAATGAAAAATGCCATCATAACAAGTTATGTTACATGCCTACACCAACAAATGCATGTATGTCCTAAAAAAGAAAAAGGAGGGAAGATACTTCCTCCAGAAAAAATTTCGTAGTTGCGGTATAGGAAAAGAATATTTACTCCAAGGAATATGGTGAAGTTACATAGCACACATGACACCAGGCATAACGTAGGCCCCAGGAATGTTGCATGGTCACTACAGGCACCTTCTAAGCCCATTTAAAGACACGGGAATACTGGCTGGTTGTCTTTAAGGTATACTTAAATCCTCTAGTGCTGTGGCTACTGCATCCATTTTTCAAGGACATATTCACCTCTCCCACTCCCAGTGTCTTGCCCAGGCAGATTTTTGGTAAAAGCAGCTCATGCCTGTGGTTTTTAAGCCCTGTGAAAGAAGGAGCCAGAGTAGTTGTGTGGGAGGGCGAGCAGCAGTACCTGTGTCAGCAGAGCAGGAGAAGCTGAGCCGGCAGAAACTGGCTTATGGGCAGAGACCTTTGGCTGGGGTGAGAGGACAAGGGAAGATGGCCATCTTAGGATGAGGAATTCAGGGAGATATGTGAAAGGAATGGGATCATCCAGAGTGGGAGAAATAGAATTTTTTTTCTTGCAGCCATATAATTCTGAGTTTGGACACACTGGGAGTCTCAGGCCAAGCTGGGACAGGAGCAGAAGCAGCTGGGGGCTGCATTTTACATGAGGGTCCAGGAGGGATGGGGTTACACTGGAGCAGCTCCACACTATGCACTCAGACAACTAGGCATTCTAAGTTTTGTGGGCCAGAGACTTGACAAAACACCTGGCAAAGCCAGGAGGCCTGGTACCACCTTCATTTCTTTTTTGATACTGGAACCTTGTTCTGTCACCAGGAAACGTATCAGAAGGAGCCTCGAGGTAATTGCTGCATCAGTAACTGAGCGCACAGAGGCTATTTTTCTGTCTGTTTGCTGTGTTGTGAATGGACCCTGAGGATTTAGAAGACACGCTGAGGGCCACTAGAGAGCTTGTGGGGCAGCCCTGTTTTGGCAGCTGGAGCACAGCTCTGGTCACCGCTCTGTGGGGCGAGTGGCAGCAGGGCGAGGGTGGTGGGGGTCTGGGCTCTGCACTGTGAGTTTGGGCTGGGCTTAGCACCACACCAAGCCCAGGCACTGCCCTGCCTGCTGCAGCATCAGTCTTGCCTCCACTGAGTTTTGGCTTTCATAGAATAGAAAATGACCTGAAACCCTTCCTCTTGCTCCTAACTTCAACTCTGCTGGCTTTAATTAGAGATACATTACTGCTACCAGTTTTCTCTCTTTAAACACTTTATTGGTGAAATATCCAACACAGCGAAGTTAATTATTTTTTTAAAAGTGCTTGTCTTCTTCTCTATTGTGTTATCCTGAAAGACAATCTGTCTGAATAGTTTCTGCATGCACTGGTCAGTTAGAGTTCTCTTATTGCCCATCTCACATTTACAACAGCCAATTGAATCTTCAAAGCACTCTGGTATATGAATAAGGTATGGCTTATTCTCTCATCATGTGTCCTCCATCCCAAATAACTTGAAATTGAGACACTTTGACCAAAGACTTTGAGAGAGTAAGATTTTACTTAGTCACAGCAGTTCCTACCCACATTTTTACATACTTGCATGCATACACGTATGCATGTTTATATATATGTGTGTATATATATATATATGTATGTATATGTATGGAGGATAGAAGAAAAACAAGCCATTCTAAAACCAGAACATACCTAGTTTAATTTATTCCTGTGTAGTTTTGTTGTGGTTCTTAACAGCTGCTCACCACAGTGCATGACAAGTGCTGGGAATATTTTTATTTTGTTGAGAAGAGAATGTTTTCTAATGGTTAATACTCTGGCAGCCATCCTTACTGCAACAGTCCTGTATATGCTGTTAAGAGTGACCCAGCTGTGTGCCTCCTTCACAGAGATATCCAGAGATTGTCCTGCATTTTTGTCATTGCAACCATGTGGAATTCACCAGTAGTACACTGCTTTTCCTAAGGCAAAATTGAGCTAGGTTGTCCTCAACCTTCCTGTCCTCGACCTGTCCCCTCCTTCTTGCTTTTGCTCACTCTCCTTCATCCCAAATTTACCAGTTGAATAGTTAATTTTTACAAGGTTCCCTGAAGAGATCTGGCAAAAATCAAAATCAGTCTTTATAATGTAACTCCTCAGGACAGCCCATTTGTAATGTCCATAACTGTCATGGCTGGACAGTAACCCACTCTACAACATATTTTTCAATACAGTCCAGAATAATTTAGAAGTCCTGTGAAATTAACTCTAAATCAGGTCCATCCCACCACTCTGTACAGTATGAATTATACTTTTAGGAGATAAGAACTGAACTGCTTGGTGACAGAACAGAGAGGATATTTTGAAAGCTAAACAGTCTCAGTAGGATTTGACTCTCAGTAGCACAGCTTTGTGTCATAGTTCTTACTAAAACACTAAAAAAATGATGCTTTTCACTCTTTCTGGTTCTTTCAGTAAAGAGAATCCTGATATCAAATATCTGGCTTTTAAAGGAATGCTTCTGAGTCATAGCCTCGCAGTTATATCCCTGGCCAACACCCTGAATTTTTAGTACAGATGTAATCCTGGTCCTATAGCATGTCACACATTCTCAACTCTGAATGACCTGACCATATGGACCGAAAATGTCAGGAGGTTTAAGCGCCTGCTGTAATGAGGCTCGCAGGATTAGCAAACCTTGCCGGCGTGTTTTGCCGCTTTCCACTTCAGCGGTTTCCCACGAGAGGGCAATGTCATCCCTATTTTCCACCTTCAGCAGCAGAACGCTCCAGGGCTGTGCCAGCCTGCACCTTGCCCCCTCTGCTGACCGATCCACGCTCCGTTTGCTGCGTCGTTCTTACACAGATGGATCTATTCAACATTGCGGTTATTTATCTTCAATAACTGGTCTACCATTTTTTGGCAAAGGAAATACTGGTAACTGGGGGACTGTTCACTGCCAAGGGCACTGGAAGCTCCAAAATTATTTGTCATTATGTGAGCCCTGAACCTGTGTGCTCCTTTGAAATATTGTAACTTACTTTCTATATAGATTTATAAGAGGAAAGCAGCTTCAGACATTAGTGCTGGCTGGCTGTCTTTAAACAATACAATTACCAAGCAGATGAACAGGAGTTGTGGTTTTGTGTAATTGTTACTAAAAGGGAGCTGTGGGGGGAAAAGGTTGTGAGGAAGAAGAGGGGAATTACTGTTCAGCAAACAATTGTTCATGTTTGGCAAATCATCAGTGCCAAAGTTGTCCTGTAAACCTCATGTTTCAATAGTCTGCTATAAGAGCTGTTCATATATACCAGGGACAAACTATGTGCTTGTTGTTTCGAACCCAAGGTGAGTCAGTCACACCTTACCCCTTCCCCCTGTACCTATCTGTTTAAAAGGTGCACTTTTGTAGCTGGTTTTTGTTCTTTTTGCCTTGACAGGCAGGCAGGACAAACCAGCAACACCGTCCATCCCAGTGATACTGGTTGTTTTGCCATCTGGTCTGCCAGCAGTGCAAGCACAATATTGCAACATCCAACTCCTCCACATCATTCTCTCTGCACCACCGCAGCAGCAAGGATAAATGGTTTTCCAGAATAAACATCTCAGCAGAAATCCATGCCAGTGCTGCATCTCTGCTTCACACAGGAAGCCTTTAATATCTTTCTGGATTGAGTCTACATGAATTACCCAAGAGAGTGTGTTATGTAGGTATCAGAACTTCCTGGGTCAGGGCCTTCTGTTTTGACACAGCTCTTTCAAAAGGTAACTGTAGACACAGGTAAGTTTTTGGAATTGCAGCTGGTGAAGCTTACACAAATACTTTCCTTTACCCAAAACATGCATACTGCAAGTTTTAAACCACTAATATCAAGGGGCGGAAAACCATTCCAGTTTGAGCTGCAGCATTTTCATTATTCTAATTGAGTTGCACCTTTTTGTAATAGCCAAAACCACCTATCTAAAGCAGAGAAAATACTAAAATTGGACTATTTTATTTTTCTCTGAGATACATTTTCAATTTGGGATTTCAGGGATTGGAAAATTCAAACTGTTGATGTTCTGAAAATGTTCCCATGGATGCCTTTTCTGCATTCCTCCCGCCAGTGTAGATCATGTTCATTCAGTGCAGCCTTGGCTGGTGTGATTATTTGTGTGCTGCAGTGGTGGTGCTCTCTGGAGCATTCAGTTGCTGCTGGAGATGTGTGATGGGAAAGGAACACTGCTGCTTACTATGAGAAATAAATACACTGTGGACTCTTTTGGCAGCTTTGTGGTTTCCATAGTCTGAACATCCTTCTGGACTTGTCCAGAGCCTCTCCTGCTACCTGAATGGTGTAAAAGGATTAGAAGGGTCATAAACTTCCACACAACTCATGTAACAATTGCCTTTCATCTCCTCTCTTGCTTTATCTAGAGATTATTTGTTAGTTTAATTCTCCAATATGGTAAAAGAGGCTGAGCACATTTACAGAGCCATTTTTTTTTTCCTTCCTTGCCTTTGTTTAGTGGGGTTTTTTTGTTTGTTTGGGGTATTTTGGGTGGTGATTTTTTCTTTGTTGGGATTTTGGGTTTTTTGTTCTGTTTTATTTTGTTGTTTTTTGTGTTTGTTTTGGTTTGATTTTTGGTTTTTGGAGTTGTTTTTGTGTTACACATATTGAAAAATACAAACGTTATTTTTTGCCACTTAAGTGCAGCTCCTCAGTTGCTTGTTAGTTTCATGTTTTGTCTAGCTACAGCCTTAAAAATGTAGCAGTCAAATGCAATTGTGACTGAACAAGCTAAACAGTCTCTCAGCAGTTACACCTGTGGAATACAGCCAAGTTGAGGCAGGCAGTGACCTGGCAGCTGGGCTGAGCTTAACTGTGCTGCACAGCACAAAGCTGTACAGCAGCAGGGCACCTTAGGCACAAATGCCATCCTGTGTTCACTGACCTCACATCTTGCATTTGGAATAAGCTTGATGGGGAGGAATAAGAGGTACATTTCAAAACTTTCTCTGTCCACATGAAATAAACCATGTCTCTAACACAACTTAACTAACTTACTGTCCCTTGCAGTTTTGAAACTTCAATGGTAAAATGCATGTCTAAGGATTAAAGTGTGTTATTTCCACACAGCATGTATTCTAGTTTTCAGGGCCCTGGTTCAGAGATTTGGGATGTGTGATGTATTGAGAATAGATTTTGCTTTGTACACGGGGGATTCTGTTTTAATAAATCTAACTTGCGTTGCCTGTGTCATAAAAATATAGACCATGACATACGTGGTTATGAGAGTCTCTCAGCTAGATTTGGCAAGTCATACTACTGTAAAAATATTTAAACAAGGCAACTCAACAGTCCAAATAGTGACACTATGGTTTTGTTGAATGATTTTTAAACCACTGTCATTTTTCTAGACTACATGGGTGTGCTTTAAAAAAAGAACCTTTTGAAATGAACCCTGCATGCACTTTGGAAAATCAGGCAGTTGGAATCAAATGATATTTTTTTTAAAATTGGATTCTGTGATTATTAACCTCTTGATTGCTGGAAAAGAAATCTAGATAAAAGTGTCAGTCACTCCTATTTGCATTTAGCTGATAGAAACTGACATGTTTTCATTTTATCTTTCATGGATTTCAGCAGAGGAATTCAAATGTGCACTTAATTCTTTTCTTTAAGCAGACAACCTAGGAAATAGTTTGAAAATTATGATTTAAAAAGAGGGATACATATATAAAAGATAAATGCATTTGATAGATCTGCAAAGGCTGTACATTGTTATAGTTCTAAGTTTCTGGAGTCTCTGAATTTTATTTTTGTTCCTTTTAATTATAGCAGTATTTCTCTGAGGGCTTAAAAGAGAAAACCCATACACAGAATGAGAGAACATGATAGAAGTTTTGTTTCTTCAGCACATTTGCGGTAAAAAAACCCCAAAATATCTGTACAACAGATCGTTCAGCCTGCAGTGATAAGCTGCTGATTGTTACTCGTGCAATGATCCCTACAAATCGTGCCATTATCCTTCAAAAGCAACATACCAAAAGATTAAAGCCTTGTGATAGTTTCATAACTCACTGTTTTCCTATTTTGACAAGGGAGACAAGTCTCTTTCTCAACAAACCTGCCTGTCTCTGTTTATCATGTCAGTCCTAAAGCATCACTGATGGCTCCTTCCCATTTTTTTGGCCCACTACCCACTTCCTCTCCTTACAGCAGGCGTGTTTGGCTGTGCTACAGGACATGCTCATGATGCTCTTTGCCATTTGTAACTGGTAAGTGATTACCTCTGGAGTGATGCAGATGACATGTCAGTGTCTGGGAGCTGGAACTGTGCAAGTTAGCATGCTCCCTTTCTACTGAAGGGTCAGACAAAAAGGTGGCAGCTGTAATCCTCAAAATGGTAAGCCACAGCACACCACTGGGCAAAAGTGGGTTGAGCACAACAGACAGTGCCTACTAGTTCAACTTAGAAAGCAATTTTCAATGACTTGTTGTATTGACAGTAAAAAAGGAGATGTTTGGTCATCAGAGGAATTGTCCTCTGCCACATGCTGTCAGCTGTTTCCTTTTGGTGGCTTGGCCCCTCTGATTACGTACCATTTTCTGGAGCATTACTAGAACCATGAGCATGGGATGCTTCTGTTGTCTACCTGGTGAATGCTTCTTCTGGTGAAGTGTAACAGAGCAATTCCCTTACAGAGAAATCAGAGCCTGACAAATAAAAAGTGGAAGCAGGCATCAGGTTCCTGGGGGGAAAGAAGCCCAGCAACATTAACCATGGTAAAGGAGCTCTGTTCTTTAGGGCTTTTTTGATGACAACATCTATGCAGTAGGATTAGCATCCAGGAGTGGACTCAAGAGCCCCTCATCATGCAAAGTGTTGGACAATTCTTTATAAAAATCTAAGTTTGGGAGAGGAAATTCTTTGTTGTATTTTGTGCACCAAGAATCACTTCTCTGCTTAGAGTTTTCAGCAGCGAATGTAATATGATGTGCCATCCAAATTTCATTGCCAGCCTGTGGAATACAGATCAGATGGATTACACTCAACAGTTAAAATCAACAGTTGTTTGTAATTAGTGTGACTAATTAGAGTACCTTAACAAGATAAATGGCCTGCAAGATGAAGCCACATTCTCATGGAGATTTGTTATTTTTGTGATCTGTGCTGTACAAGCTCTTAAAAAATACAGTGTGAATATAAGAAAGTTGTGTCATGACCCATACTTACAGCAATAAAGTGTTGTTTTTCTTTCTTGGGTAGTTTTTATAGAAAGCAGTGAGCTCATAATTCTGTATGTTCTGCAGTGTGTGTGGCACTCTCAGGTTAAAAAGAAAAGCTGTGGCTGAAGTGGGATGAAAATGGGAAACTGTTTCCATTATGTATTTTATATATATATACACACAGAGATAGATAGATATAAATGTTATATATATACATATATAAATATACATATAATAAATATGTATAAAACTCCTTTATGTGTAAAGTCTATCCTATGACTGAAGAGACAGTGAGAGTCATTATCTCCTAAGGGAAAGCTGCATGAACCAAGGATGAGGGAAAGATGCTCAAAGCCATACTAGTTTGTCTTCTTTCCAGTTTCCAAAATTAATTTGCTCTGTGACCTTGAACACGACTTACAGCTGCTGTTTACCCTGAATTAAACACAGACAATGCTTTTACAATTGAAAAATGCTTTGAAATGAGAGGGTACCAAAATCTGTGTAAACGATCCTAGAAATCAAAGGTGACCTGTTGTGCTCAGATAGGGTACTGTAGATGTAGGGCTTATCATTCTCCATAGTTTAACACAACTAAGACTACAATAGTGTTGTGAGGAGTTTCCCTCTTTTTGTTTCCAAGATTTTAACCACTTGTATCCTTCTCACTCCCCCAGACCTATTTTGAAGCTTCTGGCATAGATGTGGCATAGATGCAGCATAGTACCACAGTTTAAAATTAAAACAAGAAAGCTACCAAAAACCACCCCAGTTTCAAATGCACATAATAATGTCTGGACCCCATTGCCTTCTCTGTAACTGGAAACTAATGAGAATGAGTTTGGGCAGTAAACATTTTCTTAGAGATGGACTCTCTAGCCAGCCATAGCCATACTGTGTGACCCCAGCACTCTCAAACATGGTTTTCTTGCTGCAAAGCAGAGAGAGGGCTCTGTGCCCGTGCTCTGTGCCCCTCTCTTGATCCTTGGTTCCTGTGGATGTTACTCTCTACATCAAGGGGATGCTCCTGACGGCTGCTCGTGGGAGGAGTGACACTGACCCCACACCTCCCCTTCTGCTTCGTTGATTCAGATGGTCAGGTGCTGGTGTAAGCCTCCTGGTCTGCCAGCCACAGCAAGAGCAGACCTGTCCAGTCAACAATTTACCTGTTCTGTGGAGAGGTGACAAGAGATCAGGCCCTCTCCTGTGGTTGATTTGAACTTGGACAGCTGCCTGTAAAGATCTGCGTTGTGTTCCATGTTAAAAGTTCTCAGAGGATCTCATGATGCCTCAGGGTCTGTCAGACCTTACACACACAGAATGAATAGAGATGAACTCCTCTCATACTGGCCAAGCAGGTGTAAGTATCCTCTGGGTAGCTGTAAAGATGCTGGCACCATGCTCACGGCACCAACCTTTTCACTTCTACTTACCTGACTTCTAAGCCATTTCATTCTTTTCTTTTCTGAATTCCAGCAAAGTGAATACACTCTGAAAGAGAAACCTGTGGCTCAGTAAAGTACAGAGTCTGAAGCAATGCACTCCTGTTTTTTCTTTCTATGTGACTAGAGGTTGCAGAGCTTTCTTCCTTTGCTGGGAAGTATGCTGGAGTAACTGTTTTGCTCCACAGTCATCTTCCCCCTTCCCTTATCCAGGCTACAGTTTTCTACAGCCAGTCCCTCCCTGGTAAGGGCAGCTCAGTCTGTATTGTGGGAAATAGTGTGAAGCTGCACATACAGTCAATCTTCCCCTAGAAAACCTCTGTGAACTGAAAAGCCAGCATCTTTAATGGAAAGTATGATTTCAGAACATCTCCATATCTCCACAGGAGCCCAGCTGCTACTGACATGAGGAAAGCAAAGGAATTTTTCTTCCTTGCTCCAGGCTAGGCACCATATGGTACTGTTCTAGGAGAAAATATGGGTAAAACGTTATTTCTTGCTGTTTTCTAAGGGAGAACGAAAGAATTATTTCAATTGTGATGCTTAATATTGCAACCATTCTTTTCTTGTAAATGCATTATTATCATATGTTGACAATAGCTGTGGTGTGTTTTCTTTTGCAGCCCAATGGTAAGATGTGGGCTGAACTTTCAAGGAATGTAGTCTGACTAAAAGAAATGTGGCATATATATTGAACAACTGCCTAAGAGAATGCTCTAGGTTTGTGGCATGATCAGAATCAAGAGATTAGGTGGCAGGCTTTTCATTTGCAATGTGTTTTACCTCAATATCAATTCAAGGATAAGAATGAGCTATTGCAATGAACACTAGAGTAGTAAATTTTTCCCTCATGT
>WBND01001359.1:85415-146260 GCA_013398595.1 Tychaedon coryphoeus
TGTTTGAAAGAGTTTGAAGAACTCATGAATCCTTTGTATCTCCATGACCCTGCCTCTACCAAACAGAGAATGATTCAATCATTTTCTTCGAACTGTGATTCTTGAGACAGACAAGTGTCAGAAAGACAAGTGGTACCAGGCTCAAAATGCCTTTGTTGAATAGCCAGATAGTTAAATGGTGCTGTCAAAATGTCACAAGTCTCTAAATCTTTATGGTTCAGCTCTTAAGAAGAGATGTTAAATTGAGATTAACTTGCTGAAAGTCTTAGTCCTTGAAAATTCAGGTAACTCTGAGAAAAATAAAAGTCATGACTAAACCCGTGCAAACTGTAGTGACTTTCAAGACTTGGCAACCCTAAATGTAAGATTTGTGCACTAGTATAATAACCCACTTCATGTTTTGCAAGGCTCACAGCTGGCAAATAACTCACGTCCAGTGTTTCTGTGTTGTTTTTAGCATTGTACAAAATGTTCCATGCTTAGACAAGTCGTCTGAAAGCAGACATAAATTTAACAAGAAAATCACATTGCAATTGGTATATTTGGTCTCAGAGTACTCTTGCTTAAAAAAAAAATCTGTAAGGCAATAGAGACTCAGGGCTTTGCACAGGTCACACAGTGGATCAATGATTCAGCTGAGATAAGATGATTGACTCCCCTTTCCCTTCTTTTACGCCATCTATTAGATCCCCCGGCCAGTATAAACAGTCTGCATAACTTGGTAAGGAGGTTAAAATGTCAGGTCGAGTTCATTTTAAATTGCTTGAGCCACTTGTGGAATGTAAACTCTATGATCAAGTTTGTATTTAACCACGAATCTTCAAACAGTTCAGTACTGAGACAAAAACTGATTTCACAGCAAGTTATGGCTGCCTGATAGATACAGGCCAACAGTGTAGGTGGGTCTTATCTTGTGCTGGAACTTCTGAAGTGATTTACTATCTCCATTTAGCACATGTGTTTCATTCTCATTAAAAAAGTTAAACCCAAGTGGCTACATCAGGATTAGCTAACACCCAGCCCTGCTAAGCAGGACTTGCAGAGTATGTAAAAATAAAACTACTTAATCAGCTATTAAGAATGATGAAGAAACACTCATGATGTTTCTGCAATTTTGCATAATAATGAAGCAATAAGATAAAGGGACACAGGGCATGCCCTACACTGAGTGGAAAGAATAACTGCACCTTATGCAAGCATTACAAATCAGGACAGCTTGACTTCAGAGCAGCTAAGGCAGGGTGCACATTATCTCCACCAGGCATAATCTATCTCCAGGTGAGTTTGTCACAAAAGTAAGAACTGAATGCCTTAATTTCTGCCCCTATTATTTGCATTGTACTTTCTTTCAACCGGAAAACATGGAAATCTATTTTGAGAACTAGTCTCTGCCATCAAGCTCCCAGTCTGACAGGCAACAGAGACAGGTAAACAGCTTGAGAAGGAAGTCTACTTGATTCTGTGTTACTTCTGAGAACTTGTCAGTTAAGGATCAATCCTGCATTCATGCTCCAAGCTCTTTCTATCTTCACTAACTAGTTCCCCACCATGAAGCCCAAAGCAGAACTACAAGGCAAACCTGGTTTAAAGCAGGGTCTCTGCTCCTACAAAATGTGTGGATGCAGCAAACTCAAGCCCTTTGACCACAGGCACAGAAGGCTGCCTAGCCAGCCAAAGGCTGTTAAACCAGCAAAGGCACCCAGGGTTTCTTGGCCAAATGCAGCACTTGGAGCAGGATTGCCACGGTTTGCTACCTGCTCACTCTGAGAGATGCCTGCAGTCCTACAGCAGCCACATATCAGAAAAGGACACCTCTGCAGGCACACCTGGCCTGCCCACGCCTGCAGGGAGCTGAGCAGGCGTGGGCAGCCATCTCCTCCTGCAGACCTGCCTGGGACCATGCTTCACTCCTCTGCAGGGACCGCGCTGGATGATCGTCCCTGCTGCATCCCTGACCAACATGTGTGACACAATCCCTGGGTATTTTTTTATTCAGAACTCTTATTGTTTGTTCGTTTGCTTATTGTAAAGCATTACAAACCTGCATTCTTGTGCTTAATAAGAGACCCAGAGGCAAAGATAGCTCTCTGTCTTGGATTTTTTTCCCCTCCTCTGACATCAGAAATCATAAAAAAATTATTATTTATTCTTCACAAGAGCTTTAACAGGGGACTTAAAAACCCTTCTACCTGACTGCTCTTTGTTTCCTTGACTAACTCAGCCTCACCTGAGTCTTCTCTTCATCTTGACTACATTTCTTGCAGGCACTGAGAAATCCTACAATTCCACTCCTATCTTAGCCTGGCTGGCCTTTTAAATTTGGAAAGGAGAATGGTAAAAACTCCTAGCAGGTCTCAAAATGAAAGTGAAAGAAGAGAATCCCATAAAATTTCAATGTAAGCCAAAGGAAGCCAATTTGATATGTAAAGCAGAATATCAGTTTGCACTCCCAGCCCTTTCCTTTTCCCTCTGAGGGCACTCTGGGAGAGTGGAAACTATTCTTTTTCTTTTCTGTCCTTTCCCTTCCTCTGGATAGTCAGATTGTTTTCAATTGCACAGCTGGAATGATAATCCTCTTCCGTCTGTCATTTTTTCTCTTCCCTTCGGGCCTGGTTCAGAACACACTTAAATTAAGACTGTCTTTTGTGTTAGACATAGTCTGTGTCAGCAAAATTCAGTCTCCAGCAGGAATTGCAAGAGATGTTCTGACATCAGGAGTAAATCACTCCTTGAAACACTTCTAAGAGTAACAGACTGTTGATTTATGACTGGTTTACAGTTAAGGCTTTCATTTAGGTATTCCACAGTACTTTTTATTTCTGGAAAAAATTCAATAATTTCCAAGCCGCAGGAGTTTTTCTTATTAGTACAATTAAAAATAACCACAGCATTTAAGCCTGCAATTAGACCCCAGTAAAACACAGTAAATAAACTAATGATGAATTGGAATTTTCCACCAATGCAAACATCAAGGCACTTTTCTGTCAGACAGCTTGTGTCACATCCAGAACCTAGCCCAAACATTACCAAAAAAGGACAATGAGGGAGCAGGTTGGTATTAGATGTGAGAGAGCACTCCTGCTTCTATGAGCATTATTCCTTTAATTTTTATATACTGATGGGAAATAGCAGAAATTTAGGGCATTACACAACAAGTAAGGAAGAAAGACTGAATTTACTAGTATTTCAGGAAAATAATAACCGGCTGAAATGGCAATGAGTCATTTGTATAAGTTGTTAAGAGATTGTTGTGGCATAAAAAATACATAAACTTGCCTCAGTGTATTGCTGTTGCACACACACTACTTGAAATTATTTTTTCTGATCCTAATTTAATTAAGAACTAGTCAAGAAGAAACCATTTTAGAGTTATATCAGACCAACAGTGTCTCAACAGAAAGGAAAAAAGTAGTTGTTATTTCATTTGGATTTTCAAAAGACACTCTAGCTTTTCAAAAAGTCTGAAGTATAACAAAAAGGATAAAATGGATGGCAGTGTACAAAATACACAACCAGATGAGTAACTAAGGCCTAGTCAAGGGAGGAAAAGGCAGACTGGATAATTCTGTGGGTAAAGCAGATCTATCCAGCAGTACCTGGGAGCAGGACCTGGCCCTCAGCCACAAACTAGAAAGTGATGCTTGCGAGGATAGGACAAGACTGCACAGGAAGAAATGTGGCTGGACGTGCCGGGACTTACTGGTGCTAAATTAACCCAGGAGCACTTGTTTAATGTAAATTAACCACCAGGTTACTGCTTTCAGCAGCTATTAGCACAGATCATAGCTTTATTCAGTGGCCAGAAACATCAAGGGACAGGGAATCTGGGATAAAATGGGCTGGTAATTTGCATGCCTGCTTCGGAGTTAGTCATGACAGGGTACCTTGGGCAAACCACATCTGTCTGTGTCTCACAGAATAATATGTTCTTACCTTACCTCAACAAAACACCAAAGGTTTGCTCCCAGACAATGCTCAAATACCTGAGAAAAGACACTTAGAGAAGGTGTCTAAATAGAGTTTAATACTATGAATGAATGGTTTTGTACCACATGGAAAGTCCCAAGGCTGGTATGTATGCTTTGCTGTACCAGAAAGGTTCTTTTGGCAAGACAGATCCACCTTAAAATATAGCCCTCATCTGTCATCAACCTAAAGTGCTTGCAGGTGCTCTGCATGGGATAGGAACGCAAACACAATCAAAACCAGCCCGACTTTCTCTCCCCTTGCTCAAACAAGCTTGCTCTGGTTTCCTGCTAGTGTTTCTGACTGCCCCTGCTGTGCATCCCTGGCACCTCTATCCCTTCCCAAATCAGGACCACTGGCCCTTCCTACAGACACTTTGCTGGTTGCCTCTCTGCCTCCCTACCTTTGCAGTGTGGTTTGACCCTGCTCTCTCAGTGGTGGGACACCTGTGCTGATGTGTAACTTCATTTTCTGTCTGAGGGCAAGCACTTAATGACATAATGACTGCAGTCCTCTTCTGTACAGCTCTCACCCTCAGTGACAATGTGCAAAGGGTTGTCTTAAACCTCTATCACTGCATTTCCTAATGACATGTGTTTCACTTGCTACATTAGGCCTACTGCCAGGGAAGCGATGAAGATATAAAACATAGCAGTTTCTATTTCATTTCCTTAAGTGCAAAATTACCTTATAGCTGAAAACAAAAAACTTCATTTAGCAAGCCAGGCTATTGCAGCAGAAAATTATGCAAATACATTCTGGAAGGAGATAGGGAAAGAACACCATAAACAATAATGCAGGAGTGTGCTCAGTTTTTAGTGCTGTCACTGCCTCGGAGTCCACGGTACAGAGTGAGGAAGGAGGAAGTCAGCCAAGAGCAGGTCAGACAGCCCTGGGAAGGGCAAGGAGGTCTTCTCAGGGAGCTCACCGTGAGCCTGTGCATGTTGGTGGTTGAGAGGCAGACAGCACTGCAAAAATATTCCTTGCTTTGCTGTTTGTTTTCATTCCTGCCTGATCAAGATCGTGGAGAAATTTCTACCCTTCCAAGGGAGTTATTAGCTCTACTAGCCCATTTCCTCCTCCACATCCTGCAAAGCCCAAGGTCTCCAGGGATGACTAAGCCAATGTTTTTAAGACACAAAGAAGTGAAATGGATATAAACTCAGAGTAACCTCAGTCAAAGCATGGGAGAGTACAAGTGTGACCACGAGCTGGACGGTGCTGAGAACACTACTTGGCCCCAGGCCAGCACTCTTCTTTTAAGATGTCATAGACTTTTAGGAAATAGCAAGGACTTGAGAATGAGCATATCCCTTTCAAAGCTGGAAGGTAGGGTTGATCATTTGCCAAGGTGCTTCTTCAATGGCAGCTGGCAGGAAAACTAAACTCACTAAGCCCCAGAGCACTGAGGATGTGGGACACACAAGGGGGGAAGTACTGAGAGGAGAAGCATGAGCCAACACACTGTGAATTGTTACAGCTTAATAAATGTCAGGTTTATAGAAATGACATTTCAAACACTGGGTTTTTGTATCACATTAAAAACACATTTAAAGACAGCACAGAGACACTTAGTGTTCTGAACAGTTCCTGACTTGGCCTTTAAGAAGATACTAACAGGCCTGATTAATCTTTCAGTCACAAGCTTGCAGTTGAGGACACTCTCACTGAATTCGGGCCATTTGTTATCTACAGCTGGAAGCTGCATGCAGTATACTTATAAAATGTAGTATTAACCTGGACACAGAGATTTCTCTCTTTTTTCCAACTGCAAACTGTTATACAAAGACTGAGTTAAAAGCCAGCTAGCTTAGTTCACTAAGGAGGAATTTGTTTTCTGTTCCAGATTTCCTCTATGGCATGTGCCTGATCATTGCTGGCTCTAGTAAACACTAAGGAGACCAATCAATGAAACTCTTATAAAAAGCCTTTAGCATTGCAAGAGTATTTTTCAAAGAATTTTTAAAACCCTTTTCAGAGGGAGGAGGAAGATGTTAATCTTGTCCATCATAGTGCTGAGAAATGCAAGGAAGAAAAACAAGCAGTGGGGTAGAAGGATACGAACCGGCTTGAAAGCAGCACTTTCTCCTGGTATTGCCACTGGCAGCTGCTCACATGTGCAGCTTATAATCACCTAACTGCTGAACCTACAACATTGTCTTGGAACTCTGTTAAAGGACGCCCAGAAGCCTCTTTCATTGCAACTGAAATGACAGCTCCAATGGATGGATGGCAAAGTTTCATATTGGGGTGGAACACAGGGCAGACATATTGTTAAAAGCATAGATATGTCTTCATTTTGTGCCAGGAGGAGATTTCTTTTACCAAATTGTTGTTACCTGGTGTCAAACCCAAATACTTAGTTGGAGTCTAGATTGAATATCTTGTTACGTCTGATGATTATGGCTTTCATCATTTTGTATCAGTT
The DNA here is from genome assembly GCA_013398595.1 of Tychaedon coryphoeus. Classification (NCBI taxonomy): domain Eukaryota; kingdom Metazoa; phylum Chordata; class Aves; order Passeriformes; family Muscicapidae; genus Tychaedon; species Tychaedon coryphoeus. Next base: position 91,810 of record WBND01001359.1, read on the forward strand.
TAGATTATGAATGGTACTTTTGCCACTGTGTTTCCCAGAGAACACAAGTTTCATTTTTGATGAAATTAATGATACAGATTTGCCAGTAATTATCAGTTATCAGTATTAATACAAATTGATAATTTATTTTCATTAGCATTTTCCAAAAGCACACTAACCAAATGAAATACTAAGGGAGGGGGATGGGGGGGGGGAAGTGAATATTATAATTTTATCCCACTACACTGAAAGATAAGCCAGCAGCAGATAAATATACAACTTTGTGTTTTGACAGGAATGTGCGTCTGTTTCCCATTAACTTTGCTTGAGACAAGAAAGGAGTCAAGGCTTGCCGTGATTTAATTTGAAGAGCAATTTGGATTTCCTGTGCCTCAGCTGGAGGTATTATTGGTATGAGACCAGAAATGCCCTAACTGTCCTAGGAGTTTCATGTTCCACAAAGAATAATACCTACAGAAATTTAAACAGGATGTCAAGAAGTGTTATACGTGGGCTCTCAGTGCTCTCCAGTGTTTCTAATATAAATTCACATGAGTTTCATTCTTTCTTTTTGCCACACAAAGCGACCAACTTGGAAAAGAAAATAAGCTAACAAATGCTCTTCAGCATAACTCACAGTGTAATTCTGTCCAGCAGAGAAGCTAGAATTCCACATCAGGTTCTCTGAAAATGACATGACTGACCCGAATAGCCAAGCCTGTTGTTAGCAGAGAAGGAATAGAGCCCTGACAGACAGCTGCCAAGCTCTGGTCATGCATGATGTTCAGAAAGGCCTGAACATGTTTTCTGTGACAACAAGGTCCTGTGATGTTTCTCAGGCTCTGTACACAGAAGTAGAGACACTCCAAAATCTTACTTGCTTATTTAAATCGTGGCCTTGGTTCCTGTGACCAACATACAATACTGATGGTATATTTGCATGAATAATGGAACATTATTACAAAGATAATGACCACCTGTTAGATCCTTTTAATGAATTTATTTACAAACTACTCTGTCTTTTGAACAAGTAAAAAGTTATTTTGAGCCATTCAGATTGTCAAGAGGTTAATATATCAGCACTTACATGGATCTCCTCTTAAAATGAAACCTTAGTCCACTCTGGAGTCAGCACTTGGTTTTGCCATACAGCTTGGTATAGCTGATATTTTCACCTCTTGGGCTCCCTGATGACTGAGAGAGCTCTGGAGGGTCAAGTATAGGAACTGTGATCCTGTGCTCAGGTAAATATTCTTGCACACAGACAGATTTTTGTCTAAGATATTCATCACTTATATTTCCTCCTAACCAGAATAATCCACAAGACACAGGGTTTTAACTCAGCTACATCAAAAGGGATAATGCTGATTATTATTCGCAGCTTAATTACTTCCTGTCAGCTTGTACTGTTTTAGGAACTTGTAAAAACTATTTTAAAATTCAGTCACTGTCAGTTTTGAGGAAAAATTTGCATTGTTTCTTTGACAGTGTAAACCATACTGCTTTTTTTTTCTGGTTATGGTTAAATTGTACAGGACTTTGTAAGATCATACAATTACTGGATATTTAGGAAGCTTCAAATAACTATCTTGTTTAATGATCTAGGAATATAAATTAATCTGTAAAACTGTTTGCTTGATTGTGACTGCAGTACATAACTCTTCATAATGAATAGAAAACACAAAAAGACTTAATTTAGGCCATGAAGATATAAATATTAGTATTTTTTAAGGTTCACACATTTTTTGTGGGTTTTTATTGTTATTGTTGGGTCTTTTAAATGTTCACTTTGCATGCATGCATTTGGACTTTAGGTGAAAGTCAAAAGAGTTTCAGCAGTGCAGTTCACCTCATGTCTCATGTTTTGGAGGCCGTGTTGATCTCAAAAAGCAAGAAAACAAGAAAAGCAGGCTATTCTGGTCTTCAATTGAGTATGTTTTAGGCTATTCCTGGAAAGTATACGTCTTCTGCTGCATTTTTCCTACATCTTCCTGCTACATTTTATAGTGTATGAGATTTTTATTTTTTACATTGAGATTCTCCAGTGTTACTGACCTCACAGCTAAGACACCTTATGATTTATTAGTCTGTATTTGTAGCTGATATGTGATGTTTGTCATATAGTTCCACACAAATATTCTTTTAACACTGCAGCAACATTATCTAATAAAAACATGAGGAACAGAACTTCTATGCAGTCTCCATGATTTTTTTTAGTAAAATCAGAGCCAAATGCTTACAAATTCTAGTCAGGCAGCTGAAAATTTGACTTATGACATTCACTAATAAGTGATAATTATTCATATAGAGACACTATTCTATTCTGATACATATGAGGTGCAGTGATCTTGAAAGAAAATTGGTGAAAGCTATATGAAAAATTGCATAAAGACATTTATTTACTGTTAATAGCTACACTATAATGTATGATCTTCTGTTAACAAAATAAAACAGGTTTTGGTTTTTTTTTTTTTTTTCCTATCAGCCATTGTATCTCAATTTAAAGGCTCTAGAGATCTCTTACAACCAGCATTAGTGGAATGTCATCCCTGACTGGAGCTCAAAACAATTCTGTAACTAACATGAAAAGAAGCTCTTTAATGATATGACCTCCAGGTCTCAGATACAGCAATACCAAGATGAAACATGACTTCAGTTCTGTGTGAACAACCTTCCCTCACCTTCCCAAATCCAGACCAAGATACTTGGGTAATTAAATGCTGAAACAGCAGGTAGAAGTGTAACTCAGCCTACTTGACTATAGGAATCCCTCAAGGGTCTTCAGGTCTGCAATATTTCTTGCAGTTGGTGGTTTCAACTACCTACAGTTGAAATTTATAGAAATCCTCAGCAATTTGCTTTGTGGAAATAGCACTTGACCATGCAAAACACACTCTGGTTTGAAAAAGAAGAATTTTTTTTTTTGGCTGGTATTAGCATGTGTTTTCTTGATCTTTTCATGGAACCCTGGCCATGCCAGGTTCTGAGAACTTTCTTGGTGACACAGAACATCTGTTTCTGCCTGTGGAAACCTGGCCTTCTGTGCTCTGTGCTCTGTACAAGAGCCATGTGTATAATGTTTACACGGAATCATTGGTAACACTGCTGATAACACAAGTGAGTGCTGCTTTTTCACATGCATTGGTACATTTATTTTGAGCAGTCAGAGTCATACATCCCTACCCAGCCCATACTTTGGAAGTGTAGTCTATATGTTCCTGTCTTCACTCAAACCTTTTCCTTTCCTGGAATGTTTCCAAGACTTCCATATGTTAAAATAGTGTTTTCCCTTACTAAATAAATAAAGGAAAATTGATTTAGTTGGTTTTCTCTTACTAAATCAAGGATTGAAATGAAAATGGCAAATACCCAAATGTGCATCCAATGACTAATGTGAGAAAAGGCTTTCTTACATCCCTCATGTATTTCCATTGCTGTGCCAAAATTCTGAGAAAACTCTGGCAGCTGAGCTCAAGAAATCCAACACTTATTCTTTATTTCATTATATCTTTCATTAAGAAAGGAATGATCTCTGACTCAGAAAATGGAATAATCAGCCTTGCATGGACTTTGGGGGACTGTGGATCAATCCTGTGGGATTTATGTCTAAAGGCAGTTGCTAGGTTTTGTCCCACCTAATTATAAACATTTTTATATAAACATCTACAGAGTCACACCAGTCATGGGAAAGTACTATCACTGTGTCTGTCAGTACTATTTAGTGTCTGCTTGAAGGTGAGAGGAATCATATCCAGTGGGTTTTTTATATTTTTCTGTACAGAGGGGAACTCTTGAGACATTTTCATTTAGTTTAGTCAAATGAATACCATCAGAAAATTTAGCTTGTAGTGCTTCCCCTGTGAGTTCCCTATCAGTTCCTAAAATATTTGTCAAAGATGAAGCATTTATCAAGTAATGTGTGTTACAAAACTCAACACTGTAAGCAGGGTGATTATTATAATGCATGCTTAATTTGTAAAAGCAACTAAGAATGCCTGCTCCTTCACATTTTGGGTTGAGATTGTTTAAGGAGTAATTGTTACGACCATTTTAAAAGCAAAAAATTGACTAAATATTTCAATTAGTGATTCAAGGTGTGCATCTGAAAGAGGTGAAGTTGTTATGATGTGGTATTAACTTTGAAAATAATAGCCAGTTAGGTCTTTTCCTAAGACACATGTAACTCTCCACTGTGATCCTGCCCTTTAGAATCTGGCCTGAAGAACAAAATAAACGAGCAGAACCAAGATACAAAACCACTTTGCCTTATGTAAACCATGTGATAATATTAATGACAAAGAAAAAGTTACATTAGCACCACAGCTTCATGATTTACAGTCTCTGAAGAGTATAATGAAGTGTTTAGGGAGAAAAGAAGACCAAAATTCACAGGCAGATAATAATTTTAAAAACCTATGTCACTTGTGCAGATACAGAGACCATGACAAATATGAGTATTTTCTAATTAAAAAATGCATTTTAAAAAATTGCACAGTATTCAACATTATCAATAAATTACTAAAACTTTGTCAGAAGTATGGGGGAAATGCAAATGTACTTTGAGGGACTTTAAATGGGCTTTAAAATCTTTGCTTTCGTTCGCTCCTGTAGTGGCAGGAACACTCACTGAGCATTAGGAAAGCTGGCTGCATGCTCATCTCAGCCTCAGTGATTTCCATTAATCTTTTTCCATTCCTAAGAAAATGAGTGCTGTAATTAGCAGATTGTGCAGTAATCGAGCCTATGGTTGTTGATGGAACATTTTGCAGCCAAGAGCACAAGGCCTAGAACTGAAAAAGAAGCAAGAATCTGTAACACAATGTTATTACACTTAGCTAGAGTTGTATACAAATCTGTGAACCATCAGATGTTGTGTACGTTGAGTATGTTGAATCTGTTGAGAGTTGTAATATGTGAGGTATTTCAGTCCTTGCTCTCCTTTTCTGAAAGTACATAAAATCTCTTCATTTCTGAAAATACATAAAATCCCTGAAATTAATTAAAACTGAAATTAATTAAAACACCATATTGTTTACAAATATTTATATGCTTTAACAAAATCTAGTCTTCTGTTCCAGGAAGAGAGAAAGCTGAGAGCAAAGATTCTAGGAATCCAAGAGAATTCCAGCAATTCCAATAGATATTTCAAGCATCCAAATGGCAGGTTCAGAGAGGAGGGACAAAAAAAAAAAAAGGTTTGTATGATGTATGGTCTTGGCAACACTTCCTAAGATAAAAGAAAACATCCTCAAATACAACTATGACAATAAAAAATGTAAGGTCATATTACAGATAAAGTTTGTCTCATTATACCAACATGGTAGATAGAGGAAAAATGAAAGAATGTATAGAAAAAATGATGTTCTTTTCCACAAAAGGAAAATATAACACGTGTTTCAAAAAGATGACAGAGACTGTTAGTATGACAAACATAAAACTATGTTTTTAATTTTTCTCAGACTACTTCATAAGCCAATATTGACTTCCTTAAATAAGCTCTACATTGTGAGTGACATTTGTTGCATGGCCATCAGTGGTGTAAAAGTTAGGTGACAAACTTTTCCTCTGTAATGATGGAAAGCTCTTGTCACTCTCCATTGACCACAGAAGAAGCTGAAACTGTCAAACAAGTGCTGAAGCTTAAGAATAAGTGAGAAAATTAGTTCTTGTCCTTGCAAAGTGTTCTGAAATTATGACTGCTGAGTATTTTTATTTTAGTGACAGTTTTTAGAATTTTTCCAAACAGATGACTGTAGGGATGCTGAGGAAATAGATTTGTTTCTTTAGGGTAAAACCAAAAAACAGCAGAGAGTGAATTTTGAAAAGACAGAAATAAATTCTATATATTCAGAAAATATAATCAGGTTTTTTTTAAGTGATTGAGGCAGGTCTGTAGTCATTGAGCTATAAAACTATCTGAATGTGGGATCGTAGGTAATTATTCTTTTACTAGATTTTGGTATAATTTTAATGAACAATTTCTGCTTTTATTTCTAACTTGGAATATGATTCATCCACTTGAAATCATTAGAAATCCTACAATTTTTATTAGACACTTGCGTTCATTGGCAAGCAAAATAAAAGTTTCTGTCTATGAATAAAGTTGTCCCAGCTTTTCCTTTCTCTGTGTCTGATTAACTATCCTTTGGAAATTATGATGATCAGCTCTGATTTATAAGAAGTAAGTGTGAGAAAAGAAAAAAAAAAAGAAGTAAGAAAAAAATATAGTAACAGTGGTATTGGGCAACACTAGGAGTATTATTTTCTGGCAGACTTTTCAAAAAACTAAGACAACTTTGACTTGGCAACCTAGGAGGGTATGCCATCTTCACAGAAGAAATATCAGCCTCTGTGACTGGTTTAGGTTGATGTCACTGCATTTAAGAAGACACAAACTGGAGCCCTTCACATGCTTGGATCTGCTCAAGAAAGCCAACAGTGCTTTCTGGCACGGAAAATCAAACCCCACTGATTTAAAATTACACTGTCAGACACTTGGCCCTGTCCAGCTCTTCCAAAGCAGTTGTCAGACACATTAGCAGTAGGGTGACTAATTTGATATATAATACAGGATTGTCTGGTGATCACTTTCTGGTGCTCACTTGGAGCAATACAAGAAGAATTTCCATTCTTAGAACAGATTTTTATGAAAAAGTGCAGAAGTGTCAGATATACAATGACATTTAGTGAGGTAATGAAAAATACATAGTAGCTGATGGAGCCTATTATTTAGGAGAACCTGGTTAAATAAATTATTTTTGTCTTCAGTTTCTTCCAGGCTAGTTTGTCTCTGCCTACAGATACAATTCCTCTTTGGAAGTGAGGAAGTGCAAATGGCTGGTGTTTGGCACTCCAATTGACTCTTTCCACACAAAGACACATGAAAATATTAATTAATATGTGAAACTCCAATATCAATTTTGGAAATAATTACACCTTTGTCTTCCATGTATGGTTCATGGTAGCATGATAAGTTTCCCACCAGACAGAGTGAGGTCTGCTCTCTGGCATATCAGACCTCCAACAAACTCTAAGTGACCTTTTCCTATAGTGTCAGTGAGGAAACTTTATCAAGACATTTGTGATTTGTGATTAGGATCCACTGTAATAGATTGTTCTTGCAGGTTTTAGCCATGTTATTTTTCAGTGAAGTTCATCCCAACCAATGACTTCAGAACAGTAAATGAAAATAGCGCACTGTGAAACAGCAACAGCTGTGAGCTGCTCCTTTACACTGACATAAACCCACTGAAATACAGTGATGTAAGTCCACTGCAGAATCGATGACTCACAGAAAAATAAAAAAAAAATACCAATGCTTTGCAGTCAATAAAATTATCTTTAAGGTTATATATGCTTATTTAGCAGTGATGATAAAGCACCATGTTAGCATTATTGTGATTTCGTTTTTTAAAGTAGAGAATGTTTGTGATAAGCTGTTAAAATTAGGGTGGGGACCAGGTTGTGTTCATCTATTTTCTGTTCCATGTATTGTGTGGTGATTAGCCCTTTTTGTTTTCCCTCATGACATTTTTTAATCAGATCAATACCTTGTTCTCTACAAAGCTAGTCATATTTGTCTAAGTATTTACTGAACAAGTTCTGGCTGTTTGTTTTAAAAGCAGAACAGGTACTTGTAAGAAGAAATTGGTTGGCAATAATATTGCAATTCACAGCATCTGTCTTGTCAAACATCACACCAGGCAGTGGGAAAAATAAGCTTCATCAATAAGTTCACAGTATTGGTTCACAGATCACTGGGTAAAATTTGGCAGTCTGTGTTAATAAAAAGAGCAGAAAAAATGTTTGGGATATTACCCTCTGAGTTTAAAACCTGGATCCTACTGGGCTGCTCATGGAAGACATTGCATGTATAAATAAAATTACTGAGAAAAATTATACGAAAATGACAAAAGTGTCTACTTTTATCTTGCTTTGACAGTCAAACTGTAGCGAAGGACTTAACATTCCCATAATATGGAAACAGAAAGCTGGTGTCGTCTTGTGCATCATGCTGAGAACTCCTTCGGTCAGCCAAGAAAACAGGACAAAATAATCCTTCTCTTATTTTCTAATTCACTTTTCTCGGAAATCTATCACTCTCCCAAACTTTTAATCTTTTCACTCTCTCCCAAGTATTTCACCTTTCTGTAACATGAAAAGCATTTCTGAATAGCATAATTAAAACATTTTCCTATGTATTTTCAGCACAAACATGTGAGGCAGTAGATCAATTAAAGCAGCTGTCTCAGGATTCAAGGGAGCATATTTGGGAGTCAGTCTGCACATGTGATGAAAGCTACATCAGTAAATACAGATGCATGTATTATTTGGTTATTGGAAAAGAGAACTAAATGACAGCTATCAAAGGGTGTTGTATTGCCTCCTTTTTGTGATTTTGATTATTTCCAGAAATATAGTTAAACTCAAGGGTTATCTTTGCTTGCTTGCTTAGCACACTGACCTATACCTTCCTCTATCTGCAGACACCAATCTTTTTCTGTAACTCAATATGAAAGGGACAAATGCAACTTCACAGATTCATAGAATATGCTGAGATGGAAAGCACCCATTAGCATAATCGAATTCAACCCTTGGCCCTGTGCAGAACATCCCAAGAATCATACCATGTGCCTGAGAGCACTGTCCAAGCACTTCTTGAACTCTGTCTTGGTGCTGTGATCACTTCCCTGGAGACCCTATTTCAGTGCCCAACCACTCCCTCGGGGAAAAACCTTTGTCTAATATTCAACCTAAACCTCCCTTGATGGAGCTTCAGGCCATTCCTTTGGGTCCTGTCAATGGCCACCAGAAAGAAGAGATCAGTGCCTGCCCCTTCTCTTCCCCTCATGAGGAAGATGTAGCCTGCACTGAGGTCTCCCCTCAGTTTCCTCCAGGCTGAACAGACCAAGCGACTCCAGATGCTCATCATAAGGCTTCCCCTCCAGACCCTTCACCATCCTTGTTGCCCTCCTTTGGACATTCTCTAAGAGCTTAATGTCTCTTTTATGTTGTGGCACACAAAGCTGCCCCCAGCACTCGAGGTGAGGCTGCCCCAGCTCAGAGCAGAGCAGGACAATCCCCTCCCTTGCCTGGCTGTGATGCTGTCCCTGATGCTCCCCAGAACATGGGTGGCCTTCACACCAGAAAACTTGGGATTCTTAAAGAGAGATAGAATTTATTAGGCAGTGAAAATAGCTCCTTCAGATTTTCCTGTCTGTTTCTGCATGAGAGATTTTCTTAGGACTAGTATTAGCAAAAGCGAAACTTGTACTGTATTTTCTACATATATAAAAAAATTAGTCCAGTCTGGTTGGTGCTAATAGCACCAAAGTTGTGGGTTCCATCCTTGTACGGGCCATTCACTTCAGAGCTGGACTTGATGATTCTTGTGGTTCCCTTCAAACTCAGAATTTTCTGTGCTGCTGTGAACCTAGAAAGACTTAGAAAGATCGAGAAAGTCAAATAGTGTAACTGTCAGTATAAAGCCCATCACTATGGGTAAAATACAAGTAAAGATAAGGACACACAATCAGTGTTTCTAACAAAATCATGTCAAAATATAAGAAGCAATTAAAAGCCTTACTAGGACAAATGATTTCAAGTGTTAGGAGAAGAAAAGTCAGACTGTGTTGGAAAACATCTGAGTCAAATGTGAGAAATGAGGGAACTAATTTAAGAATATCTTCCTGCTGGTGCAAAACCAGACCTACCAACACAATGCAAAATGAAAGGTTTGGGGAATGTACAGGTGTTTGTGTACAGGGGTCTAAATTAAGTGCTTTGAATTAGGCTACAAAGGCATGCATATCTTCACTGACTCCAAGGACACTTAGGGACCATCACCTCTGAACCCTTTTGCAGGCTAAATGACAAGTGAGAATACATATATCCCACCAACTTCAACATATTCACAAATTCTGCTTTCTTAGGCTGTTATTTCACTTCTATAATAAAAAATTTCCTGTTTAAAAAAAATTCAATATTCTTAAAGAACAAAATATATAAAGATGCAATGCATATTATTTATTTATTTACAGGAACTAACAGTTGATCATTCAGATGTACTTATTAATTCTGCTATCATTTGAAAAACAGCAATAGTGTTGAAGTTTACAATAAGAACTTCAATGCTTATTGTTCAACCAGTGGCAGTACACATCCAGCCCGAAGAAAGGAGAGCTGCTGTATGCATCTGTTAATTAAGAAATGAGGAAATTTTTCACCTCAGTCAGATTTCTTCACATCACTGAACAGCTAAACATAGGGGACTGGACCTAACATTGATATTTCAGACACTCAGTTCCTAGAAGGAGAGCTCCAACATTTTCATGAACTTACTGGAAAATTCAAGTGCTGGAATAAGTGTAAATGCACTAGAGTTGTTACTCTGTGAAGTATGAAATGTGCTTACTCTGGATTTACCAAATTAATAAAATCTTAAGAACTAGAGAACTTCTATTTTCAACATTTCTGAAAAAAGATTCAATTCACTTCAACAAGGGCTTACAAAGGGTCCATTTCAGTATAGAGAAGCTATACCTTTAGGAAAGTTAAACAAAATTGTGTTAGGCAAGCTACATATTGATAGATAGTAGCATATATATATATATATACACATACATACATATATTCAAATGAGAGTTTAAAAAATGTGCATATTCAACAAGTAATCTAGACAGGGAATTAATTTGGACAATGATTAGAGAATAAAAGAAATAGGGGCATGTTGTTCATTTATTTTCTCCTGAACAGAAGACATAAGTGATTGACATTTGTATACAGCCTAGAATCACATAAAAAAAAACCTGTCCTAAAAAGGTGTCAGGATTTCCTGGGACTGGTCAGTCTGAAAAGAGGATGTAAACTGCCTTTCCTGTTGTCTCTTGGTACCTTAGGTCCCAGACTAAATAAGTTAAAGAGAAGAGACAAGAAGAACTGTTTCACAATTTTCTTTCTGGATATACAAAGGAGAAGCTCCCTACAGCTCAGACAGCTGCCACAGAGGAGATTTCTGGTGTTTACTCAGCCTGAAAATGACCTCTCTCCTGTCTGCCTCTAGCTCATTGTTAATCAACTGTCTCAAACAAGGAAACAAGCTGGAGGATCACTTTCCCTCTTCATCCAACATACGTTTTGTACCCACTTAAAACCTGTCTGGGATGCTTGTGTGATACAACATACTGACAACAGAAACATGGAGTAGTCGTTCACACTCTGGTTATATGTCAATTAATAAACTTATATTATAGTCTTTGTTGAAGTGAAGAAAAAAAAACAGTGTTTATCAGTGTTTGTTTATTTCACAAATCCCACTAGGTAATTAAATCACCATTTTTATTTCTAGGTGAGAAGTAGGAAAGCAATCAGAATTACTGTGACTGAGCTGCTTAGAAACCGTAAATTAACTGCATGAAGACTTTAATATGAAGTTTTATAGCTGTACTGACCAGACAGTTTTGGAGAGTTTCAAAGTTCTGCAGTCTTACATGACATCCAAAGACTTTGCACTACCAGTTCTCCTCCATGGGTATGAGGAATGCTGGCAGCATGAGCAAGGCATAGGTGTCAGCTTTGACAAGAGATGATTAAGGCATGCTTGGAGCTGTGACATCAGACAGGCTTTGCCTAACTTCAGTAAACAAACTGAGGGGAAGCTGCTCTGGTCAACTGGAGCTTCCAGAGGTGTCAGAGGCAACCAATTAAACCAGAGAAAAATAATCCTTTTTTTACTAGTACAGCCAATATAGCTCATTCTTACCCTACTGAAATCATCCTTCAAAACAGCCTGAGATTAGCACGGATAACATGCTCTGGATTTTATTGACACAGGGAGAGTAAGCAAGATTTCCATACAACATAAACGTGCCAGAAAAATTTTTGCGCAGCAACTATAAATGAAAGAAAGACTAATTTTTGAGTCAGCCTTCCTGTTTTGAAAATAAAATATAGACTAAAATGAAATGTCCACATGGGGGAGTTATTGCAGAATAGTTAGGCCAGCTTCTCTGTTAAAACAAGAACACCTAGTCTTTGTAAAGAATCATGGAACTGACAGTGATATGAAACAGAACAGTATTGTTCTCTGCAAAGCACTGGGTACCTCTTGTTTGTGTCTTCTTCATGTGGCAGGTTTGTACAGATCACTCTTTTTTCCACATAGGTGAATAATAGTGACAAATACACAGTGTGGTGTAAAAATTCTGAATGTCCAAATACGACCTGAATGTGCTCATGAAAATTGTCTTACACTTATTGAAAAAGTCATTATTCTTAAAAAAAATTGTGTGCAGCCATGCTTGGATATCAGCTTCTGATTGAGCAAGAATTTTGAAAAAAGCCTAGTGCCATCTATCATTGTTAAAATTTCAGACAACATAAACTGGAAGTGACATGTAGCTGAAAGGAACTTGACAGAGTTTGCTGTGAACACAATAGAGCTGGCTGTGGCTGTTCAAACGGCTCTCTTCATATCCAAGAGTCAGGAGCATGCATGCACTCCTCTGCCAGGGCACTTTGAATGCCCCAGGCAAAACAATGATGCAACAGATATTGTATGTCCTCAAATCAAAATCAAAAACATGGCATCTTTGCTGGATCATTCCAGACAGGAACAAAGGCACGCAGCAAGAAAATGCACAACAGAAACAGATTTTACTTTTTAAAACATCACTGTGGTGAGAAAGAGAACTCTCATAACTACAGAGAACTAGAAAGGAGTAGGCCATAAAACAGTTCTTTTACAACTGGTAAAAGACACTGCTAGACATCAGCGAGATGTGGACAAATCCATGGAGAACTGCATATTTAGGCATGAACAATTTAAGGAAAGAAGAATTTCAGGCACCCAGGCCTTACATTTTGGGGATTATAAACCAAAATCACTTCAGCATCATGCGATATTCCACAGATGAATAAGATTTTTTGGCTCTGCAAAGAGATAGATCTACATTTTATTAGTGATCTGAAAGAGAACAAGCAAATGAAGACCACTGTGAGACTGGAAAGGCATGTGAATAGTTTTTGTGTCTTCGAAAATGAATGTGTGTGATATATACATTTAATATTAAAACATGTGACATAATTATTTAAAAAGCAAATGATCACTTCCTCCCCAAAGTGACATAATCACCTCTAACAGATAAATCATCAACTTTCCTGATACTCCTAGTAGTGGCTGTATACTGGATGTACCCTTGGAGTACCTGAATGTTTGAAGCTAACATAAACTTGTATTGTTACTAGGCAGTAAGATTTGTATTTTTGTTCATTTGCTCAAATGTTTGAGATCTTTGCACACTTAAAAACTCATGGAGCAATGTGCTGTGTTGATCTAATAAAAAGTCAGCTGATTGCTCACATTTGCCTTAGCTCTTACTTGAATAAAAGTCAGGAATGTGCCCTCAGCAAGAAAAGAGGAGAAAGATGTCGGATGCTTTGACAGAATTTACTCATTGTATAAAAAGAGATGATTCAGGTAATGCAACTTTCAGATGAAGATGGTAAACCTTGCTTTGAAATGTTGATCACAGACACTTCCAAATCACATTTTTAAACAAGCACAAGAAAAACTCATACCAGTACAAGGTCCGAGTGCAGAAAACATTTCACTGACACATTCGATATTTAGTGGTGGTATAACATTATCCAACCAGCTTCTGCCTAGGGAAATTAATCCAGGTACATGTTTCTGATCCCATTGTTATGAACAGATTTGTCACTCATTCTGGACAGACCAGAGCTTATCTCAGAGTGCTCACTGTCTCAGTGGAATGTTGTGTCATAGAAATCACTGAAAACCCACAGATTATATAACTTTGATGTGTGCCCAGTCTGTGGCCAAACTTGTAAAACTCCTTCCTTCTAACGTGGCATCCAGATGATAGCCCAGTTAGACAGATAGACTAAATCCTGTGTGCATTGGTGCATTAACTAAAGTCTCAGGGCAGATGGGTCCAGCCCAGTTACATCACAGAAGTCATCGAAACAGAGATAAGGTCAGAAGTCAAGGGTGTGTAACAGCACATCTGGACAAGTGTTTAAAGAAGGCCTGATCCAGACATAGTTAAAGTCCATGAAGAAACTCATATGGATTTTGCAGGACTTCAGTAGAACTACTATTTTGCTCATATTTTTTCTTCTTCTTGACATAGATGTGATAGAGCTTTCCTGTTTTTAACTATTGGTTAAAAGTAAAATAACTCTTCTTAAACACTTTGCTACCTTCAGCCTAACTTTGAAAAATCTGCATTAGTTGTCTCTGAAAATTAGTATTGCTGCAGCTGAGGAATATATGTAAAATTTAGCTCATTTGGTTGCTAATGAAGTGTTAGAATATCACTCCCACTCATATTCTAGCCTAGCTCATATTTATTTTAGTATAAAAATAGCAAAGGAAGTAATACATTTAAACCAGCTTTATTTGTCCAACAATGCTGTTTTGCCCTGTGAGCACAGGTTGCCCCATCCCAGAGTGTGTTCAAGGCCAGATTGGATGGTGCCCTGAGCAACCTGGTTTAATTAAATGTGTCTGTGTCTATGACAGGGGGTTTGGAACTACAGGATCCTTAAAGTCACTTCCAGCCCAGGCCATTCCATGATTCTGTTCTATGATTCTATGCAGTCATCTTAGCTTTCTAATTTGCCTACAAAGGAAGCCAGGGTAAGTTGTGACCAAGTTTAAATTTCTTGAAACTTTAATTTCTTCAGTTGAATAAGGTGAATCTCATATAAAATACAGGAGACAAAAGCAATTAGTGACATTAGTGGTAGTGGAATGTAAAGATGTAATGTGTCTGGGGGGATTTTTGCAGATTTAATGCTGTTAACATGATTAAATAGACTCCTCTGGTTTCCAATGTGAGTGTAAACAGACCAAAGTAAGGAGAAACTTCACCTTTAAGCAACCCTCCTCATATATCAGCATTTGGGTTAATGAATGGTGTCACTCATGGGCTGTCACAGTTGCATTTTCTTTCTTATTAGAAAGTGCCTGCAAGCCCAGTTTTCTTGCATGTGCACAGATTAGCCCACAGAAATTGCTGATGACTCTCTTCCTCATTTTTTGTGAATATGAACAGCTACAAGCAGTTTCTTTCCCAGCACGCCTGTCTAGGCTGAGAGACTTTCTTCTCCTCCTCTTGGAGCCCCTTCTTTGTTTAGGCAATTTCTTTGTGTGGTTAATCTTCAACATGCTTCATCTACTTCCCATTCTTCTGCCTGCAGCCTAAGGCAATTACCTCAACCCAGCTGGGATAAAGAAAGCAGAGGCTCTTCGTTAACCAGTGGAACAGCTTAGGAATGATCACATTTCTTCTAAAATAAATGATTGTTTATATAATGTTAACCCTCCAGCCAAAAATTAAATCTGGAGAGTGCAAAGAAGGATCCCACGAAAAAAAGCAAGTGCCTTGTATTCTGCTTAGTAAACAACAGAATACCCAAATATTTATACATCTCTTATTATGTTGCTTTTAATCTTACAAAAAAAAGGCCTTTTAAATGGAGAGTAAGCCTCATTTCAGTGAAGTGATCACATAGAATTAATTAGTGAAGAAATAAACACAGTTCTTCCATGGCCACTGGGAACAAATATATCAAGAGCACTTATATCAAGAGCTGGTATATAATCTTTCTCTCAGGCAAGAAGACCTCAGTGTAAAAGGGGCTGGAATAAACAAACAAACAAAAACGGTTAGTTTTCTTTATCCTGAAATATTTGCTAAGACTGTCCAATGATGTCAGAAGAGGTGTACATTCAGTACACCTCTATTTTGCCAGTAACTAAATCATTCATCTTTAATTTTTGTCAGGGAGAGGAAAGTTTGAAAATTAGCTGTTAATTTGTACAGTAAATTGTTAAAATAAATAGCAATCAGATAATCTTCATACCTTCTGATATTCTCTGCAATTAATACCTTAATATTAGTGCTTGATACCTTTTAAAAGTTTTTTTTTCTCTTAATCCATTCACATTGAAAAATAAATGGATGCAGAGACTGTCCTTAAGGTACAATCTTCTCACACTGTTTAAATTAGCTTTAAATGGCCATTGCTTGAAGCTGGAAGAGAAAGGACTTGAGCCATGAACTTTTGAAATATGACACTTTAAGGGGAACTAAACTTCAGAATCATAAGTTAGACTGATTTTCAGCACTCCAAGTCCTGTCATGTGGAACCAATTTAATGGCCTAAACCTCAGAAGGGGGCCAAAGGCAGCGTACCAGTGGAGGTGACTGCTGTCTCTGGTAGTTAGGTTTAATAAGGGAAAAATCTCATAGTTAAAGTTGCATGTTCTATGTGATTTTTTGTCTATTGGCAGAAGTCCAGTGTAATAAAAGCTATGAAATGGCCTGCTTATGGTTAAATGCCTGAGTGCATATTTCTAGAAGACATATTTTGTTACAATACATTTTAATCTCCACAATCTTCTCGCTGGAATGATATCCTCCCCCCACCCCCTTTCATATGTAATCCTGAGGACCCTTTCTAAGGATTTCTAAAAGGGGAAGTAGGGGAGGAATCACAGCTGGAAGAAAATATACTGCTGCACATGGGAGGAAAATGCATGAAAGATGGAGAAAGAGTGTTCACTTTTGAGCAATTTCCATGACTTGCCAGGACAGGGGTAGTCACAGCATGATTTGTCCTTTGAGGTACACAGGGTATTGGATTTTCATTCAGCTGAAGAGAGACTCCTTTAAAAAAGACAGCCTTGTAATTCAGAAGTGCCCGGTCAGCTTTACATGCAGTAGCCCCAGATTATATGAACTTCTGACTAGGTGATTATGAAATCACATTTTTTGTCTTTGCTGAATTAGAGGTTTCAGCTGCAGAAAAATGAACCGAGCTCATCCTCTTAAAATATAATTTCAAAAGGGAGCAGATTGTCGGTACCAGCTCAATGGCTAGAGGATTTTGTTTAGTGGATTCCTGTCTTTGCTGCTTTCAGTAAATTCAAATCCCTGCTGCTCATGGAAATGCCAAAATTGTCACTCAAACTCTTTAGTGTTGTATCACTGCAACAGCTGCATACGATAAAATTATTGAGAGGATTAAACCGGGAATATGCCTGAGTGTTCTGGGAGATCATACAATGGCACTCCAGGAAAGAGTTTTTTCATGCCCAGAGCTGTCTTTGGGTGCAGGAAAGCAAAGGTAGCCTAATGTGTACAAATCCTATATTTAGGAAGCACATTACAGTGACTGAGTAACCAGTATTTTTGTAAATTTTTTCTGTTCTAAGAAAGCAGAAGATTTTATTGTGGTGAGATGGGAACAGAGAGATGCAGCAACTGTGTGCTAAGTGGAACTCTCAGATTTATGGAAAAGACCTATCTTTGATAGAACCTTTAGAAGGCAACATTACTGCAAATTCCAGCTTAAAGACAAGATTTGAAGCTAGACAAGCTCAATCTAGAAGTAAAGCTCACCTTTTTTTTTTTTTTTTTTTTGCTAGTGTGTTACTAAAGAAGTTTTTTCATCTTTGCAATCATGGTTAGTAACAGTAATGCATCCATAAAAAATAGGGAAAGTGTTTGTTCTGTTCAAGTGGTCTTTTCTTGCCTTTAAATCCCTAACTTTAGAACTAAAGGACTAAATGCTGAAAATTTACAGCACTGTGATTGCTGAGGTTCTGCTTATTGCTAATGGAGTGCACAGGTTTAGACATAACAGCAAGTAAATCTTGCCCTAAAAGCCACCTTTACCTCTCTTTTGATTAACTTGAGCATCTGGAACATTATACTAACTATAGTACCATGTTACTTATAGTTATTTGCTCTACAGGAGCAAGGAATTCGTGTTATTAAAGTTTCGGGAAAACTCAGCAGGAAATGGGATAATGGCATTCATGTCATTAAAAAGCCTAGTGAAGAGGAATGAAGATGAAAACAATAAAATCCCAGTACAAGGGTTTTTCAAAAACTGGAGAAGTGATCACTTCTGGTTAAAAATTCCTTCATCAAAATATAATTGCTTTGCTAACCATACAAACACATTTGTCTTTATATTTTGGTGCAGGATGACAGATTCATGTTTTAAAGATGTTAGTAGAAGCCCATTTTGCTTGAACTTGAATTGATGGTTACGCACTTTTTGATGATTGCTGAAAACTAACTAGGTTATAACAAACCCATTTCAGCTTGGAGATTACCAATTTGCAATGTATTTGTTGGTTGCTTTTCCAATGAGAAAAGCGGGGATAACTTTTAACATCTGGCACCTTTTTAAACAAACCTACAAAGATGAAATCTTTTTATCTTTAACACCAGGTGGAACTGCATGACTTAGAAGATTAAGCAAAATGCTCATAGTAGGCAAACCACTTATCTCCTGAGCATTAGACATAAGCATGTGGCTAATGCTGGTCTCAGAAGGATATGGATAGGAGTCCTTTGAGGGTACAGAAAGTAACCACATGTCGAAAAACAGCGGAGAAGGGCTTGCTGCTCTGTGTTTGTCTTAACATTGGGCAACCTTGAACTGCGTTTCTCCCTCATCCAGGGGAAAAAAATCTAAACCAAAAGCTTTGTAATGCTGTAGTAAGTATAACTTAGTGTAATTTCAGAGCCCTGATACTCTCTGCAAATCAGGGTCGTGGTGACACATGGTTGAACCCTTGGTTCTGAGGCTACAATGCCATGCATTATGGTGGGGAAATTAACATTGGCAAATGAAATGCTGGGGGATTTTAAAGCCTTCCGCATTAAATGGGCAAGTCCCATGTCCTTCAAGCTCTAAACACTCTTTGAGCAGAGAGATATGTTCCAGCACACAGTTTTCAAAGCAAAACCCTGACCTGACTGAAGTCTGTGGGAGGCCAGCCATGAAGGTCACTGCAGATGAGGCTGGGAGTTCTCATTAAAGAAAAGTGGCTTGAGTCTGTCCCCCGAAAACTTTCTTCCTTGTTCTGGAAAAATCCACTCAACACTGATGGCTTATTCAGCTTGTAAATCTGTAAATAAGCAACAGATATTTGCTGATATTAAAAACAGGATGTCCTCTCTGCTTATGTGTGTGCATGTCTGTGTGCTTGTGTGATCTGAGAAACAGACCGTCACTGGATCAGGACTCCCATGGACATGACATGCTGAGGGATGATCCAAAGGACCTCCTCTTCTCCAGCTGCTGGCACATACTGATCTACTTCTGAACAGCAACTGCTTAAAAACACAATTGAAAGATAAACACGTCAACAACATATCGAATCTAAACATGTCTAGAGTAGTAGCTCTCAGACTGTGGACTGCAAAACTGTGGGGGACTGGAGTCTGCTTTCAAAGGGTCAGTGAAATGTGACAAAAGAAAGCAAATCTGTGAATGCTTTATAACAATTAGTGTTGGAGAAATTGGTTTATCTTCCCACTGGGAATGCTACGGGCATTCATATGTTGGAAGGATATTGAAAACTACTGAACTAGAAGACAAAGAGGTAAGAAAGCAAAGATTAATAATGCATTTTGGAAAGTACTCAAGCATAACTTTTACACCTCAAACTGTGTGTTAACCTAGGATAGAGGGCATAAAAAAATCTAAAAATCTAAAATTTCTTTTCATTTGATAGGACAGCCAAATTTTTTCAAAGCTATGTCCTTGTGTCAGAGCAGAAGTCGTCTTTTTCTAGATTGGTTGGGTTATTACTATGCAGTTTTCTGTGTCCTTCTAAAGAAAACAGCCCAGCAAATGTTTTGTCTCATTTCACATATTTTCACAACTGTAATTATATGCATGGTAGCACTGCAAGTAGTTATGTTTGGTTCTTCCTACATGAATATACACAGATCTTCCAGAAAGAGTGCCCTGGTTTTATGCAAGAGTGTAATTTCTTTGTAGGGAATGGAGATGGTTTCTCTTGTTTAACCTACCTGTTTCCTTGCCATCCTTCTAACAGAGCAGACTGTAGCAATTACTGAGCCTTGAGAAAAATCTCTCCAATACAGGCCAAACACTGCAGTTTATCTGATGCCTTGGTCCTCTTTTCGACATATATTTTGGTGATGCTGACCTCTTTTATTTTTTTGATGGTTTCTCTTAAAATAAATATACAGGATATTTGCAATGTGTTGTCAGGAATTTATAGGCTTTCTAGCTGCCTTTTGAATAAACTGCTCCTTGGTGTAGCTTATGGTATTCTTCCCTCCTTTTCCTAGGTGCACACAGAGAGAGGAACCTTGCATGTAACACAAGCTGTTTTCAGCTCCATTTCTTACTAAGTGACCCTTGTTTCCTCTCACAGACAGAGTCACACAGTCAGAGCCTGTTTTCTAAACAGATCTGTGAAACCTGGGGAAGGACCACATCTGTTTTGACTAGAGAACTGTATTTTCTGAGAGGCAATTGCAGAGGCAATTTTTTGTATTCACAGGAATGCAAATACAGTTCACTGGGTGTAGAAAATGTATTTTCATAGAGGCTGGATACCACTGGCAGCAGGGTCACAAGCACTACTTGAAGCTCAGTGAAAAGCCATCCATCCAGAGGAACACCACATTTAAAAGCATTTGGATGGAGATGACAAGAAACACGTTTCTAGAACAGATCTGTTAGAACAGATCCAAGACAACTCTGTGTATGGGCAACCTTTGGATCTTATTCTTAGACCTTTTGAGAGGGGTGATATGTATATTAAAATAATTGTACCATATATTTGAGGAGCATTAAACATAATGATAACAAACTCTGCAATGTAAGCATTAACTGATAGTTATTCAATGTTCATTATTTGTTGTAACTGCCCTGTTGGTTGTTCAGGCAGATCTAGATTGCAGAGTTAAATCACTTGTCCTCATATCCAAGACAGATGGGAGTGAGAAGGATCCAGAGTGGCTTCATAACTTATTTTATTCTATTCTGCCCTCTTTCCAGGCACGCAGCTCACCTCTAACCTAACACGCCCTCCCATTTGGAATCAGGACCCGCTACAGACAGCTCACCAACAATTTTTCACATAAAGAAAAATTTGGATATATGTAATTCTCCCTTTAAAAATTCAGTGGATTACTCATGTATTCCCATTTTTGTGACACATGATGTTTAACAGAATTTGTGATCTGTAGAGGAGTGAAATTATGAAAAAAGTAATAATCAATACAGGATTTGCTTCTTTCTTTTTGCTGTTCCTTCTCTGAGTATGTTTACTTACCTCTTTGTATTTGAGTGATACAAGTGGAGTTGTAGAGATTTTTCATCCAAGGCTGAAATTCCATCAGCTAAATCCTTGCCTGTCAGCAAAGCACTTTGCTTTTGTAACAGGAAGGTGCCAGACTATCAAATAGAAGGCTGAAAACTTGAACAATCTTTCTTCCCAACTAGTCCTATTATTAGCTGTAGAATCACTAAGACATAATACATATGGAGCTCAGCCTGCACTGAAAGAAAAGTATTTATGTGCAGAGAAAAATCCCTCTTGAGAGTAAATTCTTATCAAGAGTAATGTGTTTCTTGAGCTCTAAAGTAACTGAGAAAGGCAAATTACATCTTCATCTGTTCTTGTTCTCACCAATCACCCTTCATGTCCTTGGGAAGACTTTAAGAATGAGTTGGGAACCAGTTTGTTCTCACATCTTTTCAATGGCCCGTTAGATGTATAATTTAGTTATCTAAAGGATAATTTTTTTTTTTTTTAGTTATCTAGAGATTTTTCCTAAATATCAGCACCTTGGATGCAAAGCTCTGATAGAGGCTTGATAATCAATCATTCTTCACAAGGTGAAACTGAGGCCACGTCTTGGGACTACTCACTTGAGTGAGGGCAGTTGGACACTTTTCTTTATATTGAAGATAGCAGTATGAATAAAATATCTCAGGTGTAGGTATTCATCTGTAGGTGGCCAGAGCTAGAACCTTTGGGAACAGGGTGCCTCTCCTGTGAGCTGCTTTGGAAGAACAGCTGGGTACACATGAGCTCTGCACGCTCAAATTAAGGAGAGAATGCCTGGAAAAAGACATTCATACCACTGCTCCATTTTAAGAATTGATTTTAAATATTGCACTGAATAAATAGCACTGGCAAATTCATTTTCCAGAAAACTGCAACAGCACCAACACCACCTTTAGCATTTTTTCAAACGTCAGCGTTCCTCTCTTGAATTCCAGCTTTTAAGGTGAATGATGACAAGGTCTGCGATGTTTTGGTCCCAACATATTGGTGAAGCTTTAAACCATGTTCTTCATAGCAGAGGATGGTTTAATTTGTGTGCAGGACTGCAGCAGGGTGCCCAGATGCACTTATTTGGGCTAATACGTGCACACTTAACAAAGCCTGGGGGCAAAAGAACTCCAAACATTCATTAAGGCGCTGCCAAACGGAAATCAAATGCAGACTCTCAAGAAGAAGTTTTTAATAAGTATTTTCAACAGATCTTGGGAGGCAAAAAGGGCTTCTCTTGTGTAGGAACTGGTTCTTGACTGCTGGAAAAGCCATTTGACCTGGGAAAAAGACAAATACCTGAAATCCACTTTTACTGAGAGAATTTTTAAAAATAAATGTAAAAATATATGATCTATAAACTGAAGACTTGTGAGATACAGAGGAGTTTTCTAACTAAATCAGGACAAGATGACTAAAAGAGAAAAAGCTGTTTTTCAATCTTATGTTTAATTGTATCTGGTTTAGATTGTGGCTTCTTAAAATTTTATGCTCTCATGCTTTAAGGGGAGGGAAATTTGCCTGAATTATGCCTATGTATTCACTGTTTCTCTAGTGAGTTTACTCATGCCTTTTTTTAGTGACACTTGGAATGGAAGTAAAATTATAGTGAACTCAGTAAGGAGAGAAATAGCTATAGGAGTTCTATCAATACTTTTCACACTCAACAGTGAGTCTAATTGTTTCAGAAAGTGACATGGCCATTTCCAGCCCTGAAAGGAGGTGATTTCTCCAGAATTTCCCTGGAGAAATTAGAGGAATTAGCATCTTTGTAATTTCAGACTTGAGAAGGCTCTTTGTGCATGCTATGTCCCAGCTGGGTGGGTGCACTCATGGCAACACGCTGCATGTCTATCTTTCACTCAGCTTCCCTGTGCCTGTCTTGTGGCTGTGTACTCTGCTGCCTTAGCAAAAAGTTTCCTGATTTCTTAAGGTGTGAGTTTAGAATAGGATTCTCTAAACGTAACAATATAAACTCCATAAAGAAAGAGCTGCACACTCATTGGCTGCCATACAAAGTGATTGGAGTAGTCGACTGCTTTTGAACCAACATGGTTTCAGCTTCAATAAATCAGTTGATGAAACAAGTATAGGAAAGAAGCTGAAAAAGGCACAGAAAGCGTGGCTGAAGTCTTCTTTTTCATCACACCAAAGGCTTTTTGATCGTGTTGCAAATCATCAGTTTCAAATGCTTAAGTTTTGTAGTGAAATCTGTTCAGAAATGGACACAATTTCCTCCTTTTGTTATTTTCCTTGGTGTAAAGGAAAAAAAAAAGAGAGGTTTAAATGTCTGGGCTTCACAATCCAGGGAAAAATGAAAACTCCAGGAAAAACACAGTTCAAGGTTGACAGGGGTGGAAAAACAAACAAAAAACGCCCTGTGGGAATGAGAGAGACAATAGGCAAACTTCATAGTGTGCAGAAGAAAGGCAGATTTCAAATTAAAATGCTTACCAGGTGATTGAGATATTTTGCCTGAAAGTTTCAATAAACATGCCCACTGAAGAGTATCAGCTGTGTCTACAGTGGCTGGTGTGAAACAAAGAAACATCTGTTATGTATATGTTTTGGACACTTTGGAAAGCTTGGAGCCAAGACTGAGGGTCAAGAATGCTATATATATATAGATATATGAAATGCATTTCGCAAATGTAAGCAGAGCCAATGTTCTGGTTCTTTGATAATATCCCCTGCAGTGAAATCGCCACCAAGAGTGAGTTTGCAGTGTCTTCCCTCTGCATACACAGAAATACAACGTGGCTCTGTGCAAAGTCAGCCCAGTTAAAAGAGAATTCCCCAGCCAGCCACAAGCACAAGCACACCTAGCAGAGTAGAAAGTACACACTCTGCCTAGAATAAAAACTACAAAAACTACAAAAGCTGTGTCTTCACCCCCACAAAACCTGAGACTAACAGTCATGATTATTTTCCCTGAAAAATAAACACAAATTGGTTGCATATAGTTAAGATCTCTTGCTCTGTTTGAAAAAAATAACGAGATGGATGGACACTCACATGGACAGGGTTCCATGCTGTTTGTAATACTCTGCATACTATGCACCTTATTTTGTGCCTTCCCATTCAGCCAATTTTATATCCACTGACTTGAAAATAGTGAGAAATAGTTAGATGGGAGGAAGAAAAAAAAATACCCTTTTTTTTTTCTATTAAGTATTTAGCCTGGATGATATTCAATCTGGCTTTTTCAGTCAACACACATCAAAACATTTTTTAACCAAGTTATATTGGACAAGTTATAACCAAGTTATATTTGGTTGATGAACCAAAATAAAAGGTCTGCAGTGAGACAATGGGATATTTTCTCGGCAAGCTTTATGTCAAGGTTGTATTAATGGCATAGCAGAGAAGGTGTTCAGGAAAATGAAAATATCAAGGGGAAACAGGAAGATTTAGGGAACTGTAGGATGGCTAGTTAATGAGCCCCCATGTGTGCTTGCACACAGCAAAGCCAGTCTTGTGTTGCAAAGGTGAAAAGGAGAGCAGAGAGCATTTTGTTAAAAGCAGAGATGAACAGAGAAAAGTATGATTCCCTAAGCAGTAAACCTCAGATGGTGCTACCTCCTTTTCTTCTGAGGTGTCAGGGCAAAAGGTTAATAGCAGAGGACAATGTCAGTGCAGAGCACTTGGAGAATCCTCAGTCAGCCTTAATTATTTCCACAGGCCTATCTCACCACGGAAAGCCCAAAATTGCTAATGGTTTCTGCCTTCAGAAACCATTACCCAAATCTGGTTGGCATCTTCTGACCCAGCAGGGCTTGCCAACCGTGACATGTTCAGGAATAGTTGAAATAAATGGCAGTGTAGCAAGGGATAGTGTCTAAGGGAGGCATTTAATCTGTAAAACACTGACAAGAGAGGAAATAATCCAAATCTTAATCTGTGCAATGGTTCATGTGAATGACACCTGCTCTGTCTGGCTTTGAGGCCAAGATAATTAATCTATGGAGAAGAGGTTTCGCTGCACAGCTTGACAAAAATCTTAGAGTAATAATGTCAACATGAAACAAAATGGTTATTATAGGATAACCTTTTACCTGGAGGGCTGTGGTATGATCAGTGTCTGCTCGGTTACAGGCTAGCTTCTTATCTAAAAAACAAAGAAATCTGTGTTTCCCATAGGAATCACTTTACTGTGGAAGCTCCTCCTCTGTTTTCAGAAATGTGTTTGCTACATGCTTGCAGATGTCTTTGAAAATGCATTTTCTCCCTGAGAACCAGAGGGATCAGGAGCATAAGGAAAAAGCATATGGTAAAATCTTAGCCCCAGGGGTTATGCAGTTTGGACTGTGCTCTGCATTTTTCATGATATATGACTCTTCCCATGGAAATAAGTTGGACTTAGGAGAAAGGTTTTGTATTAAAATTTCAGAACAGAGAATGTTCTGAAAAACAACTACTTTTTCAGGAAATTAATATTGCCTTCCCCAGTACATATCTGGGAAGCCCTTGACTACAGTACTGATAAAGGTCTTATTTTTTGGAAATGTTGGAGAAAGATCAGAGAATTAGACAAATATATACTGAAGAAACATAAATAGTTGGAAGAAGGTTCATCTATGGAGAAACTCCCTCTGCCTGGCAGAAAAGAAAAAATACATCTGTCCCAAATTTTCTACTGTAAAGGCTGATAGAAAAAATTTGGTACTGTCTTGTCAAATAACATTCACCAGTTTTTTTGAACAATAAGTCTTTGATCTATGGCACAATTTGAACAGATACTGTGCCTCAAGACTTGAGCATAGCTGTCAGCCTTCTGAGCCTCAAAATTCTGAAGGGAGAAAGGGGCTCCTTCAGCACACTGGAGTCCACAAGAGACTCAGGAATGTGGAGGAGGAGGTCAGCACTTTCATAACTACTCAAATCAAAGGCCTCAGGCACAGAGGTGGACAGCACCCTTCCATGTATAACTGCTAAATTCAAAGGTGGTTGCAATGAACATATACAAATTGATATTACTTAAGGTTTGTTTCTGGGCAAAGTTCAGATGGATTTTTCCTTGAGACAGATAGATAGTGTGGATATTTTTTATCATTGATGGTTTGCATTTTCTGACAGGGAGGCTATTACTGTAAAACATCTTGACATTTCTCATTCATGCCATTCCATATTAACTCAATCCAGTACCCATGTTAGCCAGATCACACAGAGATTCTCTCCAATTTACTTGGCTCTTAAATGCTCAAGACAGCAACGTTGACCAACAGTGGGAAGATAAAATTTACATTTTACTTAAAAATGTGTAATAGAAAGCAATATGTTGTATGCATACTGATGAAACACAAACCAGTGATCACAGCACGAGTGTATGAATCGCTAAGTTAGATCCTGTATATGCAAAAACAACTTTCTTCCTTTAGGCACCATTTAAACCTGAAGGAACTGGATTTTGCTTTTGCAAAGCAGAGAGAATACAAACATCAAACTTACCAGATAGGCTGATAGTTTGTATTAGTGAAGCAGTGCCAGTAGGTAATTAAAGAATCTTCTTTTGGGCAGTGTACACACATCCGTTGGACTGGGGATAAGATGTTTAGTTTGTATTTAGAAGTTAAGCCTCAGCTTTAACTTTACATGGCTTTTAAAGTGCCATATGTTACCAACTTATAAGGAAGTTAAGATTTTACTGCAGAATAGCAGACATTCTTCCACAAGGCACTTCACTATAATTTATGGGTATTTAATGTACTTCCAGAGAACAAAATTATGTGTACAAGTTCTCTGAGCATGCTCCAGTCATCTCAAGAGTCCCAAAGTAGTTAAAACCCTAGATTTATAGTAAAATAGTTTAATATTGTTACTAAACAAAATTGAGAGTTCATGGAAAGGACAAATGCAAAACACATGCTTGCAAAAATAGCACTGGTTGAGAGTAACAGTATCAAAACATGTCCATAAGATCTTCAATGTTTGTAAGCTGCATCTGAAGGCTAATGAGATTTCAAACTACAGTATGTCAAATTTATGAGGTGTAGAAGGACATATCCCTTACTCTCATGTAAAATATTGGGCAATAAAGAGGTTTAAAACATTCCTGAGCTGATCTGAGATTTAAAGTTATGCCCTGACTGGGCTGGACTTTATAGAAAGTTGGTGGTTTTTTTTCCTGCCTTCCAAATCTAACATTCTTAATATTTTCACAGTGCTGGTGTCAGGAACATCTAATGCCAATGTATCTTCAGCAGCATGAGCTCAAGTGACTTGATATTTGCAACACAAATCTCATGTGAGCTTTCAGAATTGTCTACAGACAGAGAATTATGAAACACTATGAAAGGAGGGGCTCAAAAATTCTGCAACCATGACACAGTCTTTGTGCCCTAAAAGAGGAAAAAAACTGGGTTTTTTTCTTTTGTCTATGTAATGCAGTTGTTGGCTGTACATTGTTACATGAAGAGTTACCCTTTCATTTTACTAAAGAATGTGTCATTTTAATGTATGAGCACCAGAACACTCACCCTGTGGATTTGTTTTTTCTTAAAGTCACAAAAAAAAATCCATAAATCCATGAAGTTAAAGTTACTGTAAAACTGGTGATTAAGTCTGGGACTTTTTGAGCTGTGTTTAGTTCTTTCTTCTACAACAAATTTAATTTCAGATCTTGACCAAGCCAACTCCTTTCTTGCCTGTAAAGAGTGAAAAAAACTTTTTCCCTGAAAGGTTTCTAATTAAGCTAGGTACACTAAAGATTGTACAGACCTTTTTACCATATGAAGAAAGTAGATAAAAAAAAAAATTAATAGAAATTACAACACTTCCTTTTTTCCTGAATGTTCTCTGTATTCAGTAACCGTACACATAAGACTTCCTTAAAGCAATAATTCACAGAAATTGTGTGAATGTGTATCATAAGGTGTGCAACTTAGTCCAGACAGTTCTAGAGCCTCACAGGGAGAGATACTGAAAGAGCAAAAAATATGAAATCCTGTTCTGAGGAACTATATATTACAGTTGCCAAGCAGACAAAGTGTAATAAACCTGAGAAATTAAAATTTAAATATAACTTCTCTTTTTTTGGTTGTTTTTTTTTTCTATTAAATTATGGGCAGGTATATTTGGGCTATTGAAACAGCTTTTATCATGCCTTTAGGCGCTTTTTCAAGAGCTGGAAGGAATCTGCCTTTAAAATCGTTTAATCTAATTTAGGGCTGGGGAGACCAACATGGCTTAATCTTAACCACATGATAAAAACCATAGAGTATCACTACATATAAAAGTCATTATCTGAATTTTATGGGCTTGTAATTTTTGCTTTTATGTGTTTACCTTATACTGGTGACATGTAGCCTCAAACTCAGTTGTCCCATAGGTTTTGTCTAAGATTGGAGTACAAATTCTGAAAGTGGAACATACATAACATTTCACTTGAACTGCTTTACTGCTCTTCTATTTCCTCCTCACAGGAAGATCATCCATGCCACATTGTTTTCAAAAATCTCAAGTATCTTTTTGCAACACAAGAAGGCTCACTTCCATGACGGCATTCCTGACAGGGATGTTCTTCTCCTAGTTTAATTCCTAGTTTTTGATTTCATCCCTGTGTAACATACTAAGCTTCTGAGTGCCCTCTGTGTTGCTGTGCAGTTAAAGACAGTGTAACTTACATTGATTCCCACACCTTGAAATCTGTGGTAGGATCTGGAAGCATTTGGATCCACATGCAAACAAGGACTGTGCAGCAATCAGTAACATAGACAAGCACTGGTCCTCTCTTTCCTGGAAATGGAAATGGTGTATTCCTGATGCAATGGCTTCAGGTCTGATCTTAGCTTTACCAAATGAAGGCTTGTGCTCAGAAACTAGCAAGGGGTAATTCAACTCATCAGTAAAAGGATTGCAAAGGCATAAGCAAGGAAAACAAGGCCATGTACTGTAACCAGGAGTCATGCCAATATTTCAGCTCCAATTGCCTCTCTATCCTCTGACTCTTACAAAGTAAAAGGAATTAGCATGCATGTGTAAACTCCAACTGCTGACTGTTGATCTATTTTCTCCCTCACTGTCATTCCTGAACACCAGTACACCCTATAGAAACTATCTTAATCTTTCCTACACTTATATTTTTCCTGGAAGCTTCTCTCATTGTGTGTTCTGGGAAGCATCTAATGCATTAACCAAAAGCATAGCTGACTTGAGCAGTTCTGAAGCTGGGCACTTGTCAATTTTAGTTTGGGGTGTTATCATAACAAAATCCAGTCACTATCTGCTAGGAATGCCTGTGCTGCAAACTCTATTAAATCTAGCTCTTTGTTCAAGGTACAATACCTTACTGCTTAAGAATGATAACAGCTAAATGTCAAAACAAAGTCTAGAGCCTTTTTAGGCCTATATTCAGCATGTTTAATACCAGGCTTTGGCAGCATGAAGGCAGGGATAGCATTAAATGAAGCAGCAACAGTGGAGAAAGGGATGCAGCCAGAGCTTTCTGAATGGTGGCATTTGTGGAAGCTTAAGACTTCTTCCACACTGATACCAACACAGCTTTGAATTGTGGAATGTGAAAGAGAAGCTGCTGAAAGAATGCAGAGATTCACAAAAGATGGTTCAGGTCCATTCCAGGGTAGAGAAAGAGGAGTGGAATATACATATATATGTATATGTGTGTCTATGTGTCTGTGTGTGTGAGAAAGAGAGACAGAGGCAAATGCATGCTTTGGATGTGAGCTGCATCCCTCCAGATGCAGGCTGAAACAGAACTGTGCTTTGTTACAGTGTTAAAGCTGCAAACAACAGCTGGAAACCTTCTGAAAAGAAAAGGGAAAATTTCCTGATCATGAAGACGTGGTTAAATGTGGCACATCATTGGTTAAATGCATTGGTTAAATCTGGCACAGTGATTGTGGGACTCCTGGACATGCCATTTGGGTGGTGGCCCTGGAGACACTGCCTCTTATCAGCTGTGGCCTGTGGCAGCAGGACTGCCTCCCTGGCTCCACAGCTTTCTGTCCCCACTAGCCAAAGGAGCTTGGAAAATGTTGAGAGATTGGTTTCCAAGGAAACCTTGAAGTAGCACTGTAAAAAGGTTGATGGTAAAGGAGCCCTCCATCTTTGAGAGATTAATATTTTTTCTTTTTTTTCTTTTTTTTTTCTTTTTTTTTTTTCTGGTAAAAAGGCAACTGTACCATCGTAAATCTTGATGTTGCTGATGCAGTTGTCTTCTTCAAAAACATAAAACTTTCCTTTGTGTTTAGATGAAAATGTCCCTGTCATTTTAGGACTGGCCTTTGCATTAGATACACTAAGAAGAGATCAGAGTAAATGGGCACATAGGAGAGGAGACAAGGGATCTCTCTGTTTAACCTACATGCAAAATTTAATTGAAACACAGGACCTGAAGTAAAATAATTTCAGCCAAAACAATACAGCACTATGTTTTGTATTAAATAGATCTGTCTAGAATGATGGTGGAATGAGTGAAAACAGAACCCATTTCAGAAAAATGGCTGCTGCTGCAATTTGGAGTTTTTGTCATTTGACTAGTCTTTAACAACACATTAGGGTCTCCAGGGCGTTTAAAATTTATTTAGTTTTTTTTATGTCCAAAAGGTAATTTTTAATTTTGGTCAGATACAGCATAGGTGATAGCTGAATCAAGTTACCAAAAGACATAGTAAATTATACTCAATAGCAAACAAAACAACAAAACAAGGTTACTCATGCGAAGACTCGGTAAGAAGACTTAGCTTCCATAATGTGACAAACAAAGGACTGAAAACGCATTATGGGTGTGAGGTCAGCAAACAGCCCTGCCACCACTCCTCCTCTTAGTGAGAGGACTTCAATCATTACAGAAGCTTTCTCAGCATTTAATGAACAGAATAAATGAGCTTTAGATGTGCTGGTGCTTGAAGGAGCCTCTGAGAACACAATAGTGGCTAACAGATGCTGCTGAACTGCTAAAGAACCCGGGAGTGAAGCCTTGACACACTTTTCTTAGTGGGGTACCCAGGGGGGAAACAGGCATCCCAGGAGCTACTTTGCAGGGCTGCTCCAGCTGGATTTATGTACCTTTTGCAAAAGATGCCACCAGGTCACCAGCCAAAGAGGTGACAGCCACAAGAACCAGGATCTAAACCGAAGAGAGACTGATCTCTGTTTCTTTGTCTTTCAGATTTAGCAGTGTGAGGTCTTTTCCCATACAATAGCTTCTCTCAAGCTTTGCAGAGGCTTTTATTGCTTTTCCCAATTTGCAGATGGCAAAGATTCAAAAAATGTCTAACTGAGATCAATTACATTTTTTTTAAAGTGTCACATTATTCTTTCTCTAGTTTCCATTTCCTTCACCAGAAAAATGAACAGTATTTTTTGCAGTATTAAATTTCCTGCTCTGAGGGGAAATGATGTGCAGATGATGTTTTGCAGACATGGCCTCACAAAGGCTGCATCCACAAAACCTCCCAGGCATGCTGCAAGGAGTTCTGAGGCTGTATGTTAGTTGGAGTGGGAATGGTCAGTACTTCTCATAAGCTATGCCAGAAAAGGAAGTCAACTGTATTGATCTTCAGCTCAAGTGCAGGTTACAAAATGGTGTAGGACATAAAACAAATCTCTTCTAATAATATAGGAAAAGGCTCATTATTTGTTTTCTCTTCAGCATGTAGCATAGAATGCTTAAAACAGGGCAAAGAATCAAGTGAACAAAAACAAAATTAAACCTTGAAATAAGTTGCTGTTTAAAAGTTTCAACGAACAGAGTTTCTCAGGGGCTTAAACTGGTCACAAGCCTCTGTAGCCAGGCAAAAAAGAAATCAGTGAGTCACCTACTCATGGGACAGCCCAGGCTGGATGGGATCTCTAAAGATTGCCTGGTCCAACATTTCCCAACATGGGAGATACAGCCTGGATGAGATGACCCCTCAGTGTGTCCAGCCACATCCTGGAAGCCTCCAGTGGTGGGGACACTACCATCTCTGGGCAAGATTGTATCAGTGAATTAATATTCTCACCATTAAAACTTTCTTTGCTATGAAATATCAAAAAGGGATCCTATACTCAGGAAGTAAATACAATCAGTACTTTTCTATTGAATTTCCAAACTTAGCCCCTTTGCATTATGTTATAAATCCACAAGAGTGGAGAGAAATTGATTTTAACTCCATAGCAAAGGTAAGGCCTTGATTTTGCAGCTGTTTTTCAGCGTGCACAAATACTCAACTGCAAATGCAAAGGAACAGGGGGATATATAAGAAATAAAAGTAAAAATCTTGTACAACGGAGGTATATGCAACATTGCTTCTGTTCTGGCCAGAATTCTGCATCAATGAACCAAATTTTCTTCCATTTTTTTCCACTAGTTAAATACTCCACAAAACCATGAAGTTGTGGAACCTTACTGGCCTGTCAGTTATCATCTGCAGAAGCAGATGAATTAAAGTGGCTTCTGTTTCTCCTCCTCCTGTCTTCTCCTCATCACACTTTCCCATATTACATCTGCAAAATTTACCTACAAAAATTGCCAACTGCAACTAAATCAGCCAAGATGTGTCTCTTGTTCCATCTCATGAGCTGCCACCAACATGTGCCCTTCTTTTGGATAACTGGGCTCATGTTGTTTCTGACAAGGATATAAGCTGGAAAAAGGATGTTGGTTTATTGTCAAGCCCCAATATAATTTGAAGCTGAAAACCTTGATCTTTGGTCTGCAAACTGAGCTAATCAGATGTATAAATTTCACTTCGGAGTATTATTTCCATTAATTTGTTTGGCTGTGCTTTTTAAGTATTTCCTCTTTCTGTGTTACAAGTGCTGCACGTAGCTTCCTGCTTTTGCTGCGGCTTAGATTCCTCCTGAGATATGCAAGTGAGGAGTTTGGAGCAGACCTCCCTGAGCTTGCTGCGACCATCCCCACAGGATTCAGCTCTCCTTCTGGCTCCAGCTGCATGCTCCCACCAATGGTTCCCCTCTCCTGTGAGATCCCCCCCATGGGCCCCACTGTGCCTAAATGTACCTTATTTATTACCTGTGTGAAGCAGTAAGTGCCTTCTGCAAACTCCGTGAGCGCCTGGAAGGTGGAACAAAGCAATCAAACATCGTGTGTGACTTTTTTCTGTAGCACAGTGCCAGAGGCAAAGCCTGCAAGTTTCCACAGAAGCAGTGGTAGAAGAGCTGGGTGAAGACTGGCAAGCTGCACCTTCTACACCCTGAGGGAAACAGAGAACTTGGGAGGAGAACAGACAGCCAGGCTTTGAAACATGTTAAAGGCAAAGCCTCTGCAAGTGAGAGAGCCCCTAAAGGAGCTGCTGCAGGCTGGGAAAATATGAGCCCAGACTCACCAAATTAGTTACTCTCTTGCTCAGCCACTTACAGTTATACCAGATACATTATATATTTATGAATTATTTGAATGCTGAGAGTTTCTCTCTCAGTGGTGTTAAGACTGCTGGTGGTCATTTTTAAGAAAGAGAATGTCAGTTTTTCCGAAATATATAAATATAATAATTAAATATATATTGTCTGTAGCACCACTACATTATAAACTGTCCGTTACTTCAAGGTAGAGTTCTTGTTAAAATCAACAATATTTAGTTTAAAAACATGCACAGAGGAGTGTGCTTACTCGCCAGTCTGAGAACTACTGCAGGAATAACAGTTGAGGACCACAGGAATTTTTTTAATTTACAGTGGTGGAATGGTTTGGGATTATAAAATATCTGTATGAGTCCACTCATTTTCCTCAGAAGATATTTCAGTAGTCTGACAGAATACAACTGAAACAACTTTAACCCCCATGGGTTTTAAAGCTTACTTTCCCTAGAAAAAGATGAAACATGGCATACTGGTGCACTTAAGAGGACATTTTCTCTTGAAATGAGAGAAGTTTGCCAGAACAAAGAGGGACAAACTTGCTTGGGAGACTGTAATCTTACAGAACCTAAGTAAAATGGACAATGGATGCAGACATCGGTTTTAAAGCACTGTCTTGTTAATGAGGAGCTGCTCTGGGGAGTAGAGCAAATATTCCCATGCCTGTCCTTCTATATTTAAATCTGGAGATTGAAATCCGAGGACATCACATGCAGGGTGGTGAATGGGCTGCAGCAAAGATAAAATGCCAGCAGCCTCAAGCACACTGCATCAGCAGAAGACCTCAGGATCCCCAGGAGCACTGGGGAATATTTAGCTTAAGAGCTACCCAACTTCCCCAGATTTCCTCCCCAGAAAAGATTAATTTCCAGTTCTGCTGTCAATCTCCATCTGGGGCCAGGCACTAAGGCTCACCTCTGAACACCAGTGAAAGTCGAGGATCTTTTCCTGTCCCTTGCAGTCTTTTGGTCAGCTTGTAACCACAAATTTCTTTTCTGGCTCCAGTGAGAGTCCAACTGACAAATCATCCTCTTTTGGCTAATACCTGACAACTGTTGGACCATTGAGTTTGGTTAATGTGGCCATAATCCACATATTAAAATTCAGTTCATGGACGCTAGGAAAAATATGTGTTAAATAAG
The DNA here is from genome assembly GCA_013398595.1 of Tychaedon coryphoeus. Taxonomy (NCBI): domain Eukaryota; kingdom Metazoa; phylum Chordata; class Aves; order Passeriformes; family Muscicapidae; genus Tychaedon; species Tychaedon coryphoeus. Next base: position 126,400 of record WBND01001359.1, read on the forward strand.
GACAAGATGTTTCCTGGATCAAGCAGATGAGCATTGCTTTTGGATGCAGTGTCTGTTCTGATACAGACTGAAAGGCCCTTTCAGCTTTATCCTCAAACTGCTCTTTGGATTTTTCATGTGTGGATAACCTTTCCTTGCTACCTTGTTGTAACATCAATGGTTTGATGGTATGAGAGCATCAAAATCTCTGGGAGGAGATAAGGTCAGCTATTACACTTGATAAAGTGGTGTCACTGATCTATCTGATGGATAGTTTAGCCCATTGTGATTATTTAAAAAGAAAAGGACTCCCTGAACACATAAAGCCCTACCTCTGTAAGCATGTGCTTTTGTTTGTTTTTAAAGTTGTGGCAACTTTTAAAATTGCACAATCTATATTGTCTATACAATATACTATTACACATAGTATATTGTATAGGCATTCTGCAATCAAAAATGGCTTTGCACAAAACCAGACTATTTATACCTTGTTAGGCAGGATAAAAGCTGACTTTGTATGCCTTTGCATTTGTTTTTTAAATCAGAAAATCATATCTTCAGTCAAATCAACACTACCTGTAAACTTTACTTTTTAGTCTTTTGATCTATTGACAAAAACCACAAGGTGATTTTTATTCAGGATAATGTCTCCCTTTATTTCTCTGCAGTTTACCCAGGTACTGAAAAGTTGTAAGTTACTCCAGACCAGCAAACCTCACAGTGTTTAATTCAGCAAACTAGACTGGAGGAAAAGAACAAAATTCTGACTTCCTATGTCTAAGGTGCCTCTTTCTTCAATTCTCAGAAAGCTGAAACTGCCCATGTCAAAGATGTCCTCGCTGGAAAATGTGTCCCAGCTCTTCAACAGTGATGAATTGGGAAGAGGTGATGTCATTTTCCTGTTTCAGCTCCTAAAGGATGTCAACATTTCTATTCAAGTACCTAGTGTTACTGATATCCAATCTGTGACCATACAAAAAAAATTTAGAGAGTGAAATTCACAAGACTGGAGGAAGAGTAGATAACCACATTTAAAGATGTTTTCTAAGAGTATAAGATGCAAGATGACTGGATGGTTAAATTACTAGGTGGTATTTGCCCAGAGAAATGGTGGATGCCACCTCCCTGGGAGTTTCAGAGCCAGACTGGGCCAGGATGGGGCTCTGGGCAGCCTGGTCTAGTAGGAAGTGTCTCTACAAGCAGCCAGGGCTTTGAAACTAGATGAACTTTCAGGTCCCTTCCAACCCAGGTCTTTCTGTGATTCTATGATGCTGTGATTCTATGATATGACTAAGAAGAAAATATAAAAAACTTCCTACACAAAATATTGATCTAGTAGTTTTTTCTTTAATTATGTTTAATTTTCTTTAATTATCTCTTACATTAAATTCCAAAATAATTCAGTAGAAAGTGACGCCTTTCTTGAATCTGTAGTTTATATTTATGGCAATTAAAACCTCCGCTTGATGATCTTTAATTTGTCCCTTAAGGGATATTACATTTCATCTCTGAGGGGATCTGCCCCTCTTCCCTTATACATATATGCTGTCTTCTAGTTAAAGACACCTGTTTAAAAGATAACCACATTTCAGTCATAGAAGTAGTGGTGAGGAAATCTGGTCTCTGGTTGTTAACAACCGTGTGAATCCTAAATGAAACACAGCTGCTCTGCCACTTCTATATTAACTTGTATCCATAGTAATATTTTATAGGAATTTACTGAAAGTTATGCTAATGGGTGTTAGCTTACTGCAAAGTGACTAGTTGTTCTAGTTACCCCACACCAGTCAACACTTGCAAACTGATTTCTGGGAAGCACAGTTTGAAAATATCCATACATTGTTCTACATTAACTTGCATGACCAAAGGGAAACCTGTTCACATCTAGCAGTCCCCAAAGGCTTCTGACAAACCCACTTGTGCTTTCATTTCTGTGTTTGTGGCTCTACATGTTACTCAGCCTTCCTTCTGCCACTGAATCTATCAGTGGTCAGTGGCAGCTCTGGGGATCAAACCACTGTCAGTTCTTCTGTCCAACAGATTTTCTCAGACAAGCTGTTTAACAGAAAATAGTGGGCGGTGCAAGACCAGCCTTGTTCAAAGTCACTTCTATTAACATGAGTGTAGGAACATCAGGGGGACACACTGCAAGGCCAAGGAAATCTCACATACAATGACAACACAGGTCCTGCCTTGCAATATCAGCTTCTCTGCAGACAGTTGCTGCAGTAAGGCCAGAGAGGAAAAATTTGATTGCAGAGAAATTGTTTGTGTTGAAAAAGACTGAGACCACATATATTTGCGGTGCAGGTCTTAGACTGATGGTTATAAGAACAGGCTTTGAAGGTGTTCTCCTTGGATTTGGAAAGCATATATTTTTCCTTCATATCTCTCTCGCCTTCCATAGAGCCGGGCTTTTGATTAATTGCTGCTAACTAGTTTGTTTGTATCCATTTCATTCAGTTTTAAGGAATGTAGCTGTCCAAATGCATACCTAGACCTCAAGATAGCTGATGTCACCCTGAGTAGCAGCAGCCATCCTGTTTCTTGAAGAGTAGCTGTTATCTGTTCAACCAGAAGAATAGATTGTGCAATAGGGATCCAAGGCAGCAGCTGGCAGCTGATGATGTAAATCAAAGGACACACAGATTTTTCACTAACTTTTGAACTTCACTTCAAACTTGGAAATTAAAATTACAAACAAGAACATTACTCTTAACATTAAAGTTGTCAGGATTCTGAGGTGCTCTGTAGTTTCAGGTGTTCTGGGCTGGGTTATCACTTCCATCAGAAGAGTTTCTGTCTCTTTAAAAACTGTGGTTAGGTTTTCTTAACATGCTATGACTGTCTAATTTCAACCTTTTTGTCTTGCTAAGTTCTTTGTTTCAGTATAGCCTTTTACAGTGAAACACATGGATTCAATTTGTTGTGTGAGTGTTAAACTCATTTTCATGATTTTTCAGTTTGTTCAATTATGTTTATAAAGTAATTACCCTGCCCAGGTTGATATTAAAAGAAAACATGATGAGAACTTCTTTCTATGTCTTCATTAAGCCCGTCATTATTTCCTATACTTGTATCTCTTTTCTCCTTCCCTTGCATTCCTCAAAAGCTGTTGTGTTTTGTCTCAACTGACTTCATGAGAAACTGTGAGATTCTCATGATGCTATTTGAAAATGTATATTGTAGAAGCTCATTTGAGTGATTTATGCAATTAAGAAAATGTACAAGCTATGGCTGCAGGTCATGCTTCTAATGAAATCCAAATGCAGGTAATGAAGTTGTATTTGAAAATAAAACTTTTGCATAGCTCAGCTGCCATCAACATAAACTGAAGCAATTCCAAACTTGCTTGGGAAAAGCGATGTTAAAATTAAAGACAGAGGAAATGTCAGAGAGGTGCAGCTGCCTGTGCAGTTCCACAGAGCTGTAGCAGTTGTCTCTGATCTGTCCCACCTGTCTCCATGAGGTGTTGTGTCACAAGCTTTGATCACGTACAGCCTGGCTGTCCCAGAACCGTCAGAGTAAAGTGATGCAGCAGAAAGCAGAGTGTGTGTGTGTGTGTGTGTGTGTTTTTGTGTGTTTGTGTGTTTAAAAAATCTCAGTTTGAGAACACTTATCAGAAAGTTTCTACTCAAACACGAACCCATAGATTATTTTCCCACAAAACAAGATAAAAGCATTCTGAGAGGAGCAACCATTCAGTTTACCCAGGAGTTTATAAATGCTGGGGTTTTCCTTCAGACTGACACAGAGTATTGAAAAATGAATGAAAACTAATCCCCATTGAATAGTTTATTCATTCAGGACCCAGCTCTGCTCTCTACACATGTGGTTTAGACCTAGGGAATTGTCTGGGGGGCTTTTTTATGCAATTTGTCCAATGGACTGAATCACGGTTCAGATCAAATATTCCTGAACTGAACCTGAAAATTTTACTGACATTGTCAAAGTACTGCTCTTCTAAAAGCAATATTAGCAATAGCATGCCCAAACTTGTAATAACGTCAATTTAAAAAGAAGATAAAAGCTTGAGCAAAAATTTTGGCCAAGAACCTTACACATGGATGAATGCTGAAAGAGTAACAAAATTAACAGCAGCCTAATGGCATGTACAAATGCAGTAAGATAATAAATGCAGTAAGAGTAAATTGTGTAGTAAAAGGAGTATAAGAGAAAAAAAGAGAAATATTGCTGTTGACAAGTTTTCTAGGAGAATCTCCATTATAAAATGTTGTTGTCTGTTGAGGGTGCTGAGTCAGTCGTGCACTGCTGACAGCAAAGCTGGCTGAAACAGACTTGGTGTTCAAGAGTATTTTAAGAAAACCAGCATCTTTCAATATTGTGCTCCATTACAGATTTTCAGGCCATGAGGAACCATTGGGTTCCTATTCTTTTTATCACAAATTGTGATATTTAATAAATTTTTAAATTCAGTTTGCATTCAATTAAATCTTGTATTTTGAATTAATTTTGACTGTGAATTTTCAGAAATTAAGAATTCATCACATTGCATATTGTTTTGTTCTCATTATTAATCAGCTTCCTTGTCAAAAAGGTCTGTCTCTTACTTAAAATTTTTATATGCATGGCTGTTATGCAATTTGTTCTAATACGTTTCTAGCTGGTGAAAGATGCATTTTGAAACAACTATTTTGTCAGTTCCAAAAACAGATCTTAGGTTGGTTGTTTTGGTTTTTGGGTTTTAGTTTTTTTGAATGAGAGCATTATGTATAAAAAAAAAAATTAGACTCACATCTCACCAATGCCTAAAACTATTTGAGCTAATTTTCTATTGCTAGTATTTTGTCATCATTATAGTCCCAAACTGTAGGAAGACATAAGCATACTAAAGACTTGTAAGCTACCACCCAGGAAAAGATTCATGACATGACATGGCATAACACCTAAGTGCTAGGATGAGTGAAGAGTCCTTAACAGAGAATCACCCCTAAGCAAGATCAGCAGAATGTGTCTCCCAAAATGTAAAGATGCTGAATGACTGATGACTGTAATCCCCTGAGGGAATTTAACACAAGCAGAGAAAAGACCCATCTCTGCAGACCTAACAGGATGGTGCTCAATCCAGTTCAAAACACTTATTGTTTCACACGGGGTTTTTGCATGGAGAGATTAGGTTCAAGGTTACTTTAGCCACCACTATTAATAAGCTAGGAAGTTGCTCTGCTTCACTCCCACTCTGACCTTTTTAATTGACAGCAGATAGCTATCATTTGCAGAACTATTATTCATCACATAATCAAATTCTTGTCTCAATCCCCTACCTTGTCTTCTGTTAGAATCTGTTTATCCCATTGACAGTGTCCATACACCCTTTCTGTTTTCCTGTAATCTGTATGTCAGGAAAGCACAAAATTTTTGAAAGGGAAGACAAGGCAGAGGAAGGAGTTCTTCATAAGTTGCTTTGCTTTCTGTTGACCTAAGTATAGCCATGGCCTTTGCCTTACATGGCTGGTCTGCTGTCCCTTGGTGCATCAGGAGCAGAGAGGCTGCAGGCTGCAGGCAGGAACTATAGCAAGGCAAAAAAAAAATCTCAGAAGCAATCAGGTCAGTGTCCCTGATACTTCCCTTCACACCCCAGAGTCCAAACACAATCTCATCTCCATCTCAGTTGTGTGACATTGACTTCACAATCGGCCCCTGCCCCAATAGATCTTATAATGACACCAAGTCAGCAGAGTCAAGCCATTAAATTTCTCTAGGGCTGACTGAGAAGCACAGTCATCTCACTGCATGCCATTTGGAAGACAGCAGCTTGTTTCTTTTTTTGACATCCCCAGCTGAAGAATCATTTCCTGTTTAAAATACAGGATTTATTACTAACTTGCTCATTTCTTGAGGGCTGTGGTAGTGATGGGGTTGTAGAACAGATGACAACAGATAAGTGACTCATCTGTTTCTCTGGGAACAGATGGCTAACAATTTCAGAAGATTTAATGGCTGGAATGTCCCCATTTTTCCCCATTTCTATTTTTCTGACACTTTGCAGAAATTGAGTTCCTAGAAATTTGCAACTTTCGGGAATCAATCCACTTGGCACTCTTTGATTTTGATGGTGTAACATTTTACAGTCAGTGATTCAGTTGTAATTAACCCTCACAATTTCTTGATTGTCTGTGCTATAGCTGCCAGGTGGTGCTGCACAGAGACTCTTCATGTCACGCTCATGTCACTTCCAGATTTCAGAGTATCAGTTCCCTTACAGCTCTCTACAACCATCCAAGAGGTTGTTGTAGGGAGGTGGAAGCTGGTCTCTTCCCCCAGGTAGCAAGAGATAGGACAACAAGAAATGACATCAAGGAAGTGGCAACAGATATGGAGAATATTCTTTGCCTCAGTATTCACTGGCAATCTGGCTTCCTATGTCTCTTGAGTCCCTTATCTGTGGGGTGAGTGCAGGAGCAGTGAAGTCCCTCCCACTGTAGGTGAAGAGCAGGTTCAGTACCACTGAATGAGAATGAATAGCCCATAGCCTATGGGACCTGATGAGATACATTCCAGAGTCCTGAGGGAGCTGACTGATCCTGCCACCAAGACCATTCCATCACATTTGAAAAACCAAGGCAAAGTCACTGTGGCTGGAAAAAAGGAAACATCACTCCCATTTTTAAAAAGAGGAAAAAGGAAGATCTGAGGAACCACAGATCAGGAAGCCTCACCTCTGCAGCTGGCAAGATCATGGAGCAGATCCTCCTAGAAGCTGTGCTGTGGCACATAAAAGACAAGGAGGTGACTCGAGGCAGCCAGCATGGCAGTACGGCCTCACTAAGTGCAAATCATGGTTGGTCAGCCTGGTGTCCTTCTAGGATGGAGGGCTGCAGGACTTTTGATATGGTCCCATGTGATTTGGTGGATGGACTACTCAGTGAATAAGGAATTGTCTGGATGGATGCAGCCAAAGAGTTGTGGTAAATGGCTCTTTGTCCACAGAACTCAGAGCTCTGTCTTGGGGCTGGTGCTCTCCAATATCGTTTTTGATGACACAGACAGTGGGATTGAGTGTAGCCTCAGCAAGTCTGAAGGTGACATGAAGCTGAGAGATGAAGAAGGAGAGGGTACCATCCAGAGGGACCTGGACAAGCTTGAGAAGTGGGCCCACTTTTACTTTAACAAGTCCAAGTCAAGGACTGCACCTCGGGGCAATCTTGGAGATGAGTGCAGACTGGAAGGACTTGTTGAGGACATTCCTGCTGGGGGGAACTTGGGGGTCCTTGTCACTGCAAAGCTGCACACAAATCAACGTGAGCTCTCAGCCCAGCAAGCCAGTTGTGTCCTGGGGTACACTCAAAGCAGCATGGACAATGGAGCAAGTGAGGTGATTCTGAACCCCTACTCTGTCCTTGTGAGACCCCACCTGGAGTGCTGCATCCAGCCCTGGGGCTCTTAGCACAACAAAAACATGGACCTGCTCCAATGGGTCCAGAGGAGAGCATGAAGATGATCAGAAGGGTGGAACACCTCTTAGGAAGACAGGCTGGGACAGCTAGAGTTGTTCCAGGCTAAAAGTCTGGAAAAGAGAAGGCATCAGGTCACCACATTGTGACCTTCCAGTACCTTAAGGAGACTTATTAAAAGGAAGGAGAGGGAATTTTTCTGTGGGTAGATAGCAAGAGGGCAAAGGGCAACAGTTAAAAGCTGAAGGAGAGGAAATTTAGATTAGAAAAATGGAAGAAATTTTTTACTCAGAGGGCGATGAAGCACTGGAACAGATTGCCCAGGTGTGCTGTGAATACCCTACCCTGGAAGTGTTCAAAGACAGGTTGGATGGGGCCCTGAGCAACATGATCTAGACAATGATATTCCTCTCCATGGCAGGGGAATTGGAGCTACATGATCTTCAAGGTCCCTTCCAACCATAATCACTCTATGGTCCTATAATTCTAAGTTTCACCAAGGAATTTATATTGGCTATTAGGAAAATTCTTCATCAAAAGGATTGTCAAGGACTGGAAAAGTCTGCCTGGTAAAGTGGATGAGTCACCATTACTGGGGATATTTAAAAGATGTTTAGATGTGGCTTTTAGGGACATGGTTTTGTAGTGGACATATCTGTGCTTAGTGGCTGGACTCAATAATCTTTAAGGTCTTTTCCAATCTAAACAATTCTATGATTCTGCAATTTTTCTCCTAGGAAAAATCCTGCCTGTCTGTACTTTTCAGGTCTCTGGTCTATGCCAGTTTTGGGCATGACTGAAAGGCTTGTCTCAAGGCAAATGGCATTTCATGATTCTTCCATGGCTGGGGTGATCAACAGGCCTGAGTGAATTGAGATTTCCTTCTACTTGAGTGTGGGACTCATCCTGGGCCTGCTGTAGCAATGAACCTGTATCTTAGGTTGGAATAGAGGATGTGACCAAAAGTATGTATGCTATCACCATCTGTTGAGACCAGGTGGGGCAGTGATTCCTTATCTCCATGGGAGATACTCTCTGCTAATGGGCCATCTGTTAAAACCAGGTGGAGCAGTAATCTTTACCTTTTCCACAACCCATCTTTCCTCCAGGAAGATATGTTCTGTTAATGGGCCATTGAGTCCCACTGCATGACTGAAAAAATTACATCATCCCATTGAGAGATGCTCCAGCCAGGGGGAGGAGCCAAGTCTTCCCTACCTAGGTAAAAACTGAGATTTGGAACACCAAAGCAGCCTTTTTCCACTGGATTCCAGAAGAAAATCAAACCTTTCCACATCATCACTGGACCTTTGAAAAAAAACTGCACCCCTCTACAGGAGCACTGCTTCAACTGAACCACATCTGTCACTGCAGGAGAACTGTAGCCACCATTTAATGGGACTGCGACCAACACCCTGACTGACAAGGTGTCAGCTTGTATTCTGGCTGTCAGTGTTTTGTATTTGTTCTTTGGCGGGGGGTTGTTTTTTGCAATACTGTATTTCTATTTAAATTTTTTCTAGTAAAGATCTTATTCCTATTCCCATATCTTTGCCTAAAGGCCCCTTAATTGTCAAAATTATAACAATTTGGAGGGAGAGGGTGTATATGATCCATTTCAAGAAAGGCTCCTGTTTTCCTTAGTAGACACCTGTCTTTCAAACCTAAACAATCCGCTTCTGCAAAGTGCTGAAAACTTCAGTTTCCTTGGGCTTATGGAAAGAGCTGATGGCAGTCAGTATCTTGTTGGGCCATGCTTCTTCTGAGCATTGAAATTTATGGACTTGAATTCATCAGCCGTAATAAAAAGCAAGGAATAGGGGAGAGTGGTCCAAGATTTCCACCAGTGATTTTTTTAATGATCAGGATAGAAGTTTAAATGTGACAAACATGTAGCCTGTAAGCTCTCATAGAGATTTACAGCATTTTATTTTTTCATCCCTGTCATTTGAAATAATAGTTTAGGGGAGCACACACTTGATATGCAGCCTAAATGGTTGATGTTTAAAAACAAAACTAACAAATCCCCCCAAACTGACAACACCCCAGCCTTTTTGAGCTACAAATTAATTTAAAATGGAACTTTGGTTTTGCTACTATATCCTAAGAATTTCTAAGTTCTTTAGACACCAGGGAACCTGAAAAAAGAACAAAAATGCAAGTAATGAAATCCAATCTCTCCTTCTGCCTTTCCGTTTGGATTTGAAATCGCAGTACCCTATTTCTCTTTGCATTTATTCAGACAAAGTAAAATTTTTTCTTCAAACACTGAAAACTGGACTAGTATATAAGTAAAATCATTTTAATACTACTGAATAAAAAAATAGTGAAGAAAATTATTTATTTGGGAAAGTAATATTTTGCTGTACAAACTGTAAGAACAGCCTATGTCAATCAGCCAATGTATTGCTTTTTTCTTTCCCCTCATGTTTTACTTCCATCTCTTTTGTTCTTAAATGAAACTCCATTTCATGCAATTGTTACCAAAATCATGAACAGTTTGGGAATGTAGGAGTTTAGTTTCTCAGCAACCTACTGCAATACAGAAATAACCCTGTGCTCATCAGAGAAATATTAGTGGGCAATTGCCTTGTGGGCTGTTAGTCTGTAAAATAAGCAAACCATTAATCAGCCTTTGCATTGCTCCAGTGCTGAATCAGCTGAAAGGTTCAAACAAACTGACAGTCTGGCATGGAAATATTTAAAAATTATTTACCAGGCTTGAGGCCTTTAGCGACTGCTGGTGCAAAGTGCCAGCTGTTGGACAGGGCTCTGGACAACTTTCTGTAGACAAATGTCTCTAATAATATGTGTGCATATATAAGAAAATGTGACAGATTCAGCCAGGCTAGACAATGATCTTAAAGAGTATGTCCCAAAGTCTCCTGGCTGCAGTGAGAACATCTACAGTGTTATTTTCTCATATTTCTTCTTTTACAGCAAATTGAGCCTGCACAAGGGCCAGCCTGTCATTTATACTCATTTGCTCAACATTCAGAGGACAAAGAGATTAGATGACTGCAGGGAAATGTCATGTCAAAGCAGGACCTAGGAGATAGGGAGAAAAGAAAGAAAAAGGGAAATGGAATTTAGGGGAAATTCCAATGAATAAAGAGGGCAGCTAAATGTTTCTCTGGAGTCTAGAAGGTAAACAGAGTATTCACAATCCTTCTCACAGGGTATGTCCCTATGTGGTAGCTCGATTTTCCTGTGTAGAAAAGAGCTCTTAAGGATTAGCCAAAAAATGATGAACTTATTAGCACCTCTTTCTGTGACTGAATCTACAGTTCATCAATAATCAATAAAGAACAAGCTTTACATGACCATCTGGAAAAACAAAATGCTTCTCATTCCTAATAGGTCCCGAGGGACTCCTGCAGAATTGAGTTGTGTACTTTACAAGCTCGAGTGTAAAGAAAAATAGGTAAGTTTTTTGCCAAACATTATGATCTCCAAGATAAAAATCAGAACTTACATGTACACAAAGAAATAAAATTAAGAACTCCTGTGTCAGAACTTCCTGGCTGGAGAGCATAGAGTCACATGAATAAAAATGCAGTTTTATTTTAGTATAGATGTGATTATTAAGTGGACCACTATAAAATACTAAACTGAACTTTTTTACATTTCACATGTGTACACACAGATGAAAGCAACAGGAAATTCTTTCCCCCACAACATTTTGTGGTGTATTAAGATCTTGGACATAAGGATTGAGTAATATGTCTCTAGGGGTTTTTCCAAGTCTGCACATAAGCTGAGATTTTCCTCTTTTTTCTATTTTTAAGGTGTACTGTTCTCATTGTTTTTTTACAATTGAGATAGTACTTTAAGTTATTTATAAGTGGTCCAGAATTAGGCTTCATAGATGGACAAGCAAAGTTCTCATTTCAATGACACTTCTCAGTGATAATTTTGCTCAATCTGGTATTGCATTTGGGAGGGAATGTTTTTACTCAGTGAACTCTGAGGTATCAGTTATTTTATTCCCCAGAGCTGCCGTGCAGGATTAAGTCTCAAAGTCTGCTGTCAGAAGTCAGTGAAGTATGTCACTGGCTGGAGTCCTAGAAAGAAGTCAAGGGTGATATTTGCTGCTTGCCAGTGGTAATTATCCCTTGTGAAAACTTGCAGTGTGGTAAAAGTCATTCAACAAATTGTCTGAGTACTTTATTGGATAGGTAGGAGTTAATTGTGACTTTCCGTAATTCATAGTACATAAGTCATATTAGACACCCTGTGAAAGGTGTGTGCATTGTAGTGCATTGTCAGCTATTTCTTCTGCATTTCTTGGACCAAATTTTCTATTAGTTTATACGGTCATGCAAACTTTACACTGTAAGCGAAGATGTCTTAGTTTATGTCAGCTAGACTCTGAAGTCTGAAATGCTCACCAGCAGCATTTTCTGATGCAGAAGTATCTAAGAAACCCACAAGGAAAAAGACATTACTGATGCGTTAAAAACCAAAACAATTCTGAAAATCGGGAATATATCATTTATTAGGTTGTTTTATGCATTTTTGGTCCATGATTTGCTTAAAAATCACTGTGTACATTCCAGCTTCTGACCAGGGTGGCCACGGGCAGCTGTGCATCCCCAGCCTCAGACTCCACAGACAAGGAGGAGCTGGGGATGGTCGTATGCAGAGCCAGGGTTTTGACTCGATCATCCTGGTGGGTCTCTTCCAACTCAGCTGTGATTCTACAGCTTCTCTGTAGGGTGTGAACCTGTGGCTAGGTGTCTATCACCTCACAGAGGGTCAGAGAGCAGCCACACAGCAACTGGATGCACTGACCAGAGAATCCTTGGCTTTTCGTGCACATAGTTCAGACATAGAAATGACATCTTCCAAACTGTAGCAATGGCATTAGTGCTATCTGCAAACTTGTGCTTTGAGTTTGTATAGCTTGAGTTTGTATAGTTCAGTGTGTGTGTGTCCCAAGAAACAGTTACTTGCATTTTTTCCTACAGTTATTTCTATTTACTGCTCATTTATAACCCCTTCATCTGCTGAAGATGTGTCTGTAAAGCTAACAGTTTTGAAGTATAGCTGACAGAGAGGTATAAAGCTGCTGATCATGCTGATCTCAGTTCCACATTCCTGTGTTTTCAGATTGTAGATAAAGAGCCACATGGAAATAGTCATTACTATAGAGCAGAGCAACTGAAGCAATTCAATTCCTAAAGACCCACAGACTTATGGCCTCCAGTGGGTTAACCCTGTGCTTTATTTAATTTTGTTATTTAAAAATTCAGATGCTAAGCAGATGTACTCATAAAAAAACAAAACAAACACACACAACAAAACCCAGCAATTTCCTATGAGAGCTGAGAAACTCACACAACAAACATGATCTTCCTGAAGAATAACTAAAAGACTATCTTTGTACTATGTCCTATACTTCTCTCCCCATGACACATACTGTGACCTATGTCATGGAAACAGACTGCTCTCAGATGTCCATGAGAACAATGGGAAGGAGGTGAATGTACTAAGACAAACCCACCCTCACTGAAAATTCTTGAGGAGAAGCTTGGATGGATCTTAACTTAGCGCATGCAGTGCCACCGTGGGAACAAAGTGACTGTCCCTAGACTTCTACATCCCTGGCAAGTCTGTGAGACAGATCATCCCTCTAACCACTCCTCAGCTCCACGTGCTCATGTCTCTGCACTCCCCACCAGCTCCTGCGGGGAGGGCACAGGAAAGGATCTGCAGCTCTTCTTCATCTCCACCCATGATGCCCTTGGGGAGGAGAAAATAGCCATGTGCTTTTGGAGTGAGCCTCTGCCCCACAACTGCTTGCCCACAGACACCTCTGAGGGAATATTTGATAACATCATGGCGATCTCTGTTTGCCCACCATGTAGAGCCCTCACTCAAGTGCACATCCTGAGCAAGCACTGTTGAATATGCACTGTTTGCTTTGGGATTTCAGTAGTTTGGTATCCAGTTCTTTGCCAAAGATAGGGATCTCCCATCTTCACTGAGTACTTCATTCTGCAAGTACATAAACTTATCCACACAGCATAGGAGGTAGGAATGTAAGGACCAGAACCATGCAGAAGAAAACAATATGTAAAAGAAAAGTTGGTGATCAGCTGTCATGGCTTCACTGAGGGAAAATCACGTCTGGCAAATTTGGTGGCCTTCTACAAAAGGATTACAGTACTGGTGGATGAGAGAAGACAAACTGAAATCATCTAGTGGACTTGTACAAACCATTTGGCACAGTCCCACACAACATCCTTGTCTTTAAACTGGAAAGCCGTGGGTTTGGTGGACACTGGGTGGATAAGAAGTTGACAATATGAAGGCATTCAAAGAGTTGAGCTCACCAGCTCGATGTCAAAGAGCAGACCACTGACCAGTGATGTTTCTTGGGGGTCAGTCCTGGGACAGGTGCACTTTAACATCTTGGTGATGGGGACAAACTTCTGCAATGGAGGCAGGCTGAGAGAACTGGGGTTGCTCAGCTTGGAAAAGAGAAGGCTCCATAAAGAGCATATCCCAGTATCTAAAGGGGGCCTACAGGAAAGCTGGAGAGGAAAAATTTACACAGGCAAGGAGTGATAGGAGAAGGTGTAATGGCCTCAAAGTGAAAGACAGTAGGTTAAACTAGATAATAGGAAGAATTTCTTCATTGTGCAGCTGGTGAGGCACTGGAGCAATTTTCCTGGAGCATTTGTGGATGTCTCATCCCTGGAAGTGTTTAAGGCCAGATTGGATAGGGTTTTGAGCAACCTGGTCTAGTGGGAGGTGTCCCCAGCCATGGTGGGAGGTGTGGATTATCTTTCTTCCAACTTTAACCGGTCTCTGATATGATTCTATGATGAAAAGTACTGCATACTGATGAACAAATATCTTATGCCATCTAGAAATCCAGTCCTTGTCACTTAATTAGACTCCATAATTATAACTGTAAGTGTCCCAATCAAGCCACTACTTTTGAAATGTCATAGCCCTAAGCACAGTGAGGCCAAGCTGAGGAAAACATTGCTGGCATCAATTTCACACGGTAATCTCATACCACATAATTGGTCTAAAAGTCAAAATCAGTTTTCAGAAGTGTAAATGTGGACATTTGTAATTAGCCAAACATTTGGTTACCTAATTTATTAAAAAAAAAATCCTAGTTAAAATCCTACATAATTTCAAAAATTTTTTGTGTAATTATGAGGAATAGCTGTATGGAATCATGTCAATCAAATTGCAGTCTATCATATTCAGATGAGTGATATACTAGGAGAAAGTGATCATGTTCATGCATTCCATCACCCTCAAACACTTTTCTTTTGATCCACGACATATTTTTGATGCCACTTCTTGACCCAAAGCAGCTGAAATTGCATGTGTTTTGCCCTGAATCACAGCAGTATTGATAACTAAGGTGTCACTGCTTGCTCTGACTTGCATGATGATAGATGTGTTATCTGAAGAAGCCAACATCTATCCTCAACAGTACATGCCAGAGTGGTGTGTGATTGTGGCTGAAGTAGACAGAGATGTTCTTCTCTAAACCCAGCCACCTTCAGATAAACTTTCTTTGACAGAGGTTTTGCATTTTGTGCTGCTGCTGCTGCTGCTGACAATCAGTTAAGCCCCCAAATAGATCTTGTCTAAATCTCTACACCCTTTGTATGGTAAGATTATTTTCTGGTGATGCCTTACCCAAAAAAGTACTCGCTGAAGAGGCATAGCATCAGTATTTTCAAGAGAGAGTAAGAGAGAACCAAGACATACTCAGAGCTTTAAAAGTGTCCCTTTTAAATTGAAATCAAGTTTCAAAAGAAAGAACACTCATTGCATTTATTTGGAAGATTATGTAGGATAGTTATATTTCCAAACTAAATAGATTACATTTCCATCATGGTAAAATACACTTAGAAAAAACTGTGTCAAGTACCACATAGCTCTGATCTCAGAGGGTTTCCCAGCAGGAGCTCTCAGCCACATTGAATTAGTGCCAAATCACTGCACTACTCTTCTGCCTCTGTCTGATAGAGAGAGATCAGGCTTTTTGTCCTAGACCTCAACTTCCTGCAGCCACCCTCTGCCCCTCCCATCCCTGTCTCCTGTCAGCACTTTCAGAGACAGTCCAACAAATTCCTGTGATGTCACTGGACCAGCAACCAAAAAAGCACAGGTTCCAGTAGACTATTGATGACATTTAAGAGGAAGGTCTTTAGAAAAATAAGGGAAAAAAACTGGGGGAGCAGCAAAGTGCCTTATTTTTCCAATAAAATTATACACACTTTTTTTGTTTGGAAAATCTTGGAGACCGGCTGTTTGGTACAACTGTGCTCTACAGCAAGTTTGGATCATCTTGTTCTCCAAATATACTCCAAGGGTCAAATCCACAGCAGGCAGTTATGAAACACTCATTTGTTTCAACTGTAACCAACTGTTCTACGGAACAAAAAAGAAATTTTAAGAACAGCTTAAACTTCTTAAATGTGAAACAGGGGAGTTACTGTCCCACTGAATGTGCACAGACCTCCTCTTCTGGGCACAGAGATGAGCTAGGAACTTTGTCTCTCAAGAAGTGTTGGGAAAAAATATCTGCCTGTTTCTTGACTCTTGCATCCAGAATTCTAGACAGTAATGTTTCTGCTGAAGATACATACTACAGGAAATGTTTTAGAGTTCTCCTGGGGAGTCCACACTGTAATAACTCAGAATGATAACCTCAGTCATTTCACAGTCTCATACCTGAAGATGCAACTTCATAAAAAAAAAAACCCCAAAACAACCTCAAGAAGGCCCAAGAACCAAGTTTTGCGGGTTTTAAAATTTTTTATCTGATGGTGGCTAAAGTAGAGAGTGACATGTATGTTTGAGAAAGTAGATCTTGGATTTCTGTCCTACCTGTAATGGAGTAGCAGAATACTCATTTTTAAAAACTTGCAGCTTGCTTATTATATTACACAAATTAGATTCTTCTTTTTGCATTTGCTCCTCTAACACATTTTGAACATTCGTTATTTACTTTTCCTTCCCCCTTCATCTCCTCCCATACCGTTTTTCTCACAAATCTGTCTTTCACTCCTCTTGCAGCTATAGATTTCTCTCAACACTTTTTCTCTGTATGATGTAGTCAAAAGTCATACTTTTTTCACTTTTTATTAGTTTTATTATGGTTTTGTTTGTTGTTTTAGCCCTTGTTAACCACAGTTTCTTTTGCTCTTTTTCTGCTCTCTCCATGGCCTCATTTTATCCCCTCTCCATTTTCTTGTAATTAGAAGGTGAAAGATAAGATTAGAGGCTGACATTTAGGACCATAGGTCTCCATGGCACTTTAGATCAAACATTCCTAAACTTCTACCACTGTCATTGCCAAAAGTCCTGAATTGTGACATACTGCTGTAATTAGTACAATAGTTTTAATGGATGCAACCAGGTAATTGGTGTTACAATATTTGATGGAACTTGTGGAAACTCTGAAAAACCGGTCTGGAAGATTTTCTTTTGTTCCTTGTCTTGCCTCCCTATTGCCCTGCAGGAAGATGAGGAGAAGTAATGTTGCTTTTCCTCACAGAGAATTTTGGAAAATATTTGTTTCCACATTCATCTGTCTTGGTGAGAGTTTAACACCTATGTCCTTGTATGTGTGGGGCTGTTGTGTCTGATCAGACACTCATGTTTGATGGCAGGTTGCCTTACTTCAGTCCTGTCCAGCTTCATTCCCTTCTGATCAAACAAATGCAGCTCGTCTCTAGCTTGCTTTCTCCAAGTCCTGTGCCAGAGGCACACATTGGTGTGCCTGATCTAAGAAGACAGCCTTCCTTCCTTTGACAGACAAGACCTAGGACACAGGCAGAAGAGTCACCTCAGAGGAGGGTGGTCAGAGAAAGGTTTTGGTGTGAATGCAAGACAGGTACTTAAACACGTGTTAATGGATATTTACTAGACAGTAGATGGTGCTCCAGTATTAACTGCCACCCTTATGACATTTTTTAGAGGCCGCTTTTCTGGACCACTACCTTTAATTATCTCTCAGTCCAGGCCTTACACAAGTCTATGAAAAAATAAAAGGAGCAGTGAAACCACCTCTACGGAGGCTACAGGCTGGGAGAGGATGGAAGTTTAGGTTTGGCTTGGAGACATAGCCACAGCTATGAGTTGAGCACAGAGTCAAGATCACTGGAGACCTTTTTCTCTGGGTGTTGATTTTGCACATCAGAGAGACAATTGATGCTCTGTACTCCTTTCCCTAGCAGTGGATTCTTGGGTCACCTTAGTCCTAGCTACCTCAGTTCAGCAGATGATTATAAGGCTGGAGCCCAGGGATGTCTCTGTGTGTTGTGAGTAATGGGTGCTTCTGTAATCTACTTTATTGTGATGAATTAGGGAGTTAGCAGATTCATTTTTTCCTAGTTGTGCTCTGTGTACTAATAGCAGTGTGGTGACATGCCAGTGAGGGTGCTTCATTATGATGTAATTAATGCACATACTAGCCCTTCAGACCAGCGGCCAGCTGTGGCTCATTAGGATCTTGGCTGAAGGCTGCATTTCACTTACGTTCAACCCTTCATATCTGATCAGCTCATCCTCATGAAAATAAACCCCAGTGGCATGTCCAGATAGGACATACGGGGTTCCTGGACCAGCCAGTAACAGCAGTAAAATGTTCTGGTATGGGTGCACAGTCTCTGATATTTTGACATGACTTATCCCCTGACAAGGATTTCCACTGATGCTTCTCCGTGGGTCAGTGAGCTGACCCTCCCATAGTTATTTTCTTGTGAAGAGGAGAGCACTGACGCTTCTATCCTAATATTTTTTCTGTGCCAATTCCTGTTCTGGTGGAGTTGGAAAAGCCCATGTCCTGCTCTTTGCTCTCCTCTGGCAAGTGTGACCTCCATGTAGGCAGCTATGCAGAGACAAAGTGACAATGATCCCCTGCAGCCACCGAGACCCCAGAGAAGGCCAAGGCAAGGGCAAACCCGGCTTTCTGGCTTTCTTATGTGCGTGCTTACTCTTGAGAGGCTGTATGGGAACTGGAGGCTGCGTGATCTTAAAGCCTGCCCTAAACTCTCTAATGATCAGCCCAGACACAATCACTGGCAACCCTCAGAGCTGGGGCAATGGCTTCCTAGGCAAGGGGGTGCAAAAAAGTTCATAGTTCCAAAACCACTCGGGCTGCTGGGTGCCAGGTATTTTCAGTGGGATCTGCATGCAAGGGAATTTCCTGCACAGTTGTGGCCCTGTAACTGCACTCTGAGGATTTAAAGAGGATTTGATTTTTTGCTGGAATTTCTCCAACTGAATTCAGTAATTGAGATATTCCTCTGGCTGCAGTGGGGCACACTATAGAGTATCATTAGGTTTATTCTTGAGTTAGAAATCTATGAAATTGAGCTGTTTAGGCAAACAGCCAGTGTAAACAAATATCAGCATGTGCAGCAGATAAAGCCAGGCAATTGAATTACTGCTTTCCAGGGAAGTAGAAGAAATATATAGGAAACTACTCCTATCCCTTTAATAGACTTTTTAAAATTATTCCCTCAAGGTGCATATGGACAACTTTGGATGCATTGTTAACCTCTTTAAGAGTGTGTTTGGTTTCCTGTAACAGGAAGTAATAACTGTAAAGCAAACAAATGCCTTAATTAAACCAGCACATGAGAAGAAGCGAGGGTGAAGTCATAATATTGCATTCAATGGCGCTAGAAATATTAATGAAGCAATAGTCACTAACAAGTAGTTTTAAGATGTGACAACAACACACATGCAATCAGCCACCGTTTCCACTAAAAAAAACCACATTAAAAGATAACACTGCAAAGTTCCCCAGGGTAAACAGGGTGCCAGATGTCTTAGTTGAATAGTGTTGTGGTTAAGGGACAAGGGCATTAAAGGGACATGAAAGAAATTCCTGCTCTGTGTGAGAAAGTGTAAAAGAAAAGGCATGAGGCATTTCCGGAGAAGTGAATTCCTGGCTGCTGCACATAGCTGCGCTGCGCTATCCCCTGTCCATAGGAGCGTGAACAGGGGACCAGAGGATGGCACACCTATTGGGGTATGTTACACTGTATCTCACACCTTAATGCACACCGCGTGGTTTGAGACACACAGATCCTCTGGCCTCGGCCCAAGGGGAGGGAAACCTGTCCTTCTGACTCAACATACCCCCGGTCGTAGGCCACCACCGTTTATGACCGCAGCTAAGAAACTGTCTGGAAAAAATCTAGAAAAATGAGAAGAAAAACAGGGTTCTGGAAGGAAGACTCTGCCATGTACTGCATAGCATTTGCTTGGGCTATAACCTTCAGCAGAGCATCTGGGTTCTGTGCTGGCCATGTGTCCCGGTTTCTAGGACAGGTGCCTGCCAAAAAGGCAGAAACTCCTTTCTTGAAGTAGAGAATTTGAAATCAAGTACTCTAAGGCAGAGATAAGGGTAGAAATAACAGCTCTTTACTAATATATCTAACCGCACAAGCAGAAAACAACAGCAGTTATTAAAA
>WBND01001360.1:0-28130 GCA_013398595.1 Tychaedon coryphoeus
TGATTTCAACAGAAACCAAACAATGCTCAAAGCATCTGCGACAAAGCTGTGGGGGAAAAACCCCACAAAAACTACAGGATTTAGTTTGAAATGACAGGAAATGAAAAATTGCATATCTGACAGGCCATAAAAATTCAATTACTGGACAAGTTAAGATCTGAACTGTATATCAGCCATGGTTTAGGAGAGGGCTGTTAATAAAGAGCAGCTATTGGGACAAGGGAATTAAGTCAGAAGTGTAAGGTATTCCTGAATATTTATTTATTTTTTTCTGACACTTTTATCTTCACCATTTATTTCATATTTTTCCTATAGGGAAGGTTAATTAGAACCAGGCAGATTTCAGGAACTATCACTCAATGCACAAGCAAACAAAAAAGATGCTTTTGCTTCAGTAATCAAATTAGGAAAAAAATCCTGTTTCATGAGTCATGATACTTTCTAATTAAAGCAGATGAGGGCTGTGACAGTGGAATGCAAATTGTGTATGTAATCCTGATGTTATCACTTTCTACCTTACATGCTGTCTCTGCCTCATCACTGCTCAAAAGAAAAGCACAGAGCAAGTGATCTGAGAGACAGTGGAAAAATATTTCAGTCCAAAGGACCCGTATCCTACATGAATAAATGTTTCTGTTAATTTTTAACAACGAGGGGAAAAGTTTTCCATGGTCTTTGAGAGACCATGAGATGTGACTAGATTTCAAATCAATGGTCAACTTATTTGCATAGGACAAGCAAAGGCAAATGGGCCACAGGAGACAAATTACTACCCTGTTCTCATGAAGTCCATATTTAAAAATCTTGTACTGACAACCTTCAGCAGGAATTTTTTGAGCTATTTAAGGTCTGAGACAGTATGAAGTATCCTAGGCAGAGCAGAATTTTAACTAGCTCTGAAATAACTTGGGCTATTTTTTCCGTACATACTTCGTCAAACGTACTGTTTGACAGGGAAAAACACACACAATGATTGACAGCTTGGGATTATTCCTAAAGCACTCATACCTCAACTCATAAATATGTGATAGGAGGAAACACAATGTAAAAAACATAAATAAACAGTTGATCATGTATAATATTTTTAGCAGTATGAAATGCAGAGTCAGCAGTGCAATGCCTCTAAATTTATCTTCATGACAGACAACTTGTTGTCCTCTTGGTGTCTCTTATTTGCATTTTACAAAATCTGCAGTAAATGTATATTCATGGGATAGAATGATTACGAAAGACTCATAACTGCCCTAGGTTAGCTGAGCAGGCTGCCAATTTAGTGAGGGGATACTTCAGGGTTGCCCCTTTCCAAAATTGAGCACTTAAAATTGAAATTTTTTCAACATATCCTTTAAACTTGGGCTCAGAGTTTATTGCAGCATCAAGCCCTCACTGATACATTCCTGGCACTGTCATAGCCTGTTCCACTGGCCTCAGCTACAAAATACCTGCTCTTTAAAGCTACTGTCTGATAGAATTAGTCAAATTACCAAGCCTTGAGCATCAATTAAAATACTGGGTTTAGTATGAAAGTGTTTCCCATTTACAACCATGTTATTTCATTTACTTTTCTTTGAAGTACAAGAAGGTGCCTTTTCTTTTTTCATTTGCTTGATCATGCTTTTGAGGATGCACTCGTGCATTGAATCCATGCTGTTAAATTCTGCATCAAAAAGGGTTGAGTACAGTTCTCTTTCCAGTACTTAGAAAATAACATTCTTCTTACACCCAGATTTTGAAATAGGAAGAGCAAGAAAACATCCCCAGTGTGATGATATTCTAAAATTTTATCATAAGAGTGAAGATTTTCCATTCTGAAAATATAGTTAAATCATCCGAAAGTTGCAGTAAATCAAATATTTATTTTCCTGCTCCAAATTCATAAATGGAAAACGTTTCTGAAAGAATAATTAATTTTATGAAGCTAAAACATGTTAAACTCAGTTGGAGGATTATACAAATAAACTAAAACATGAAAAAATGAATTGTAGTGGAGAAATAGTATCTGTAATTTCCATTACTTTCCAGCATTTCCAGCTGCAAACTGTTACAAGGACAATGAATTACCAAATAATCTGGTATTTAGAGCTATCATGATTTTTTAGAAATACAAACAAAAAATTCCAGTTATTTTTTAAATACTAAACTGCAAGCCTCAACTGCCAAATGACTACTTTTATATCACTTTACCAGTGTAAGATAGCTTAAGATAACCAATGGGGAATCTGATTTGTGTAAAGGAACACCTTAGTGGGAATGAGCCACCACAACATGATTTGCAAACCCACTCTCATTCTTCCAACAGAAAACAGCAGGTATTGAGCAAGCAGCTCTGCAGCCACTTGCTCCTAGCTCCTACAGCACTGCCATGAGTACTGGGAATGCTCTATCACTGCAGCCCAACAAAACCTGTCTGGCCTCTGAGGTCACCTTGGACAGCAGCACACCACTGAAGGAAGCACCTCAGAATGTCTGTCTTCTTGATCCTGATAAATATCCAAATCTTCTTGTAAAAGTATCCCCTATGGGAATACACTTTCTATCATTTGGTGCTACACAAAGCAAAAATAATAGCTTCATTTTGAGTTAACTACGTGCCAGATTCTGACTTTGTCTCTGCCAGAGTAACCCAGGGTAACTTAACTGAGCCCGACTTTACAGTGATTCATCTGCCTGCTAATTCACTTTACCAAAATAAAATAAATCCTTAATTCTATCATCACCTATTGACTGTTTTCAGACCCTTTTTGGAGGTGTAAATTATTTGCCAGTTTGAAGGTATTGAAGAATCAGACCTATACACTTCAATGCAGTTTGCTTCAGATTCACCCATCATTTCTAGAGAGGTGATTGCTGCAAGCTACTGAGATTGATGATAAATAATCCAGAGCAAAAAAATTCTAAAAATTTGCATGAACAGAAGGATGAGTGTTCTGAAAGAGTTACAGAAAACCTATTTTTGCCTCATTAGCTCCAGTAACAACACAAAAAAACCCAAAAGTGCAGCAAACTATAGGTACAACCTGATACAATAGTAGGAAATCAAACATGCATTTAGCAAACTGTAATATGCATATGATCAAAGCAGCCATTTGTTGAAAAATTAATTTAAACTTAAAAATGAGTGGCTGAGAATAGCTAAATGTAATGCTTAGATTAAAAGGCATATGAAGCACTTATTTACTTGGACAATGCAGAGATCAATGCAGTTCAAAACCAGAGGTAGGTCGTATTTAACTAGAACATTGTTTCTAAAAGCTGAAACTAAGCTACTAGAGCACAGCCTTTAAAGAAAACGTGTAAATAAAGTAACATACCACACACTCAGGTTATGGTGACTTAGCTCTTCTTGACAGAGCAATGTCATGCGTTTTTTCATTCTGTTTGACACAAATTGGATATACTGAGGACCTGGTTTGTGGTTTGTTTGTTTGTTTCTGTCATAAACTGTGTACAAGGGAATGAAAAATGCTGCCAAAAAGCAAAAGAATTGTTTGGGGCAGTGTTTTTTCTTCTGTTTTTACATAATATTTCAAAGTACAAATACAATGGTAATAAGAGTTATCTCTGGTGAATAAAATTCTTAACGGTTTGTATGTTCCTGAGGGAAACAATGTGAAGCAGATTAACCATCATTTCAAGAGAGTTGTTGTTTAATTTATTATTCATAAAAGAGTTCAACTTTCAATGGTGAGATATTTCACAGCCAACTTCTAATTTTAAAAAGAATGCTTTGAAAGAAGGATTTCTTTCAGTATTTATTAATAAATACAGTACATAACATCATTATGTATAAATGTGACAGAATGTTACCTTTCTCCATTTCCTCAAAGACAAAGGGATTGATCAGGTAATTTCCATGCAAATATACTCTGACAGCAATGAAAGGAGGTTTTACTCATCAAAACAGATTTTTGGGTTGGGCCCTGATAAATTGATACATCTAATTGCTGGGATTTTACATTTACTCATTTATCTTCTGACTGAAGGATTTTTTTTTCTGCAGACCATGTATTTTTATGTGCTGCAAAATGACTACTCATGCAGTACAATTATTTTTATCACATTATGATAAAGCACTTCAATCAAAGCTGTACCATTTTTAATCTCTTTGCACAATAGACTCTAGACAGCAGAGACTCTTTGTACCTGTAACCTGACTGATGTTAAACTCACTAATACCATTGTATCAAAAATTCAGAATTCTTGGAAGGACAACAATTTCTCCTACACTAAAATTTTTAATAGAAAAGGTACCTTTAGAGCTCAAACTTTTCCAGGCAAAAATTCGCTTTATCAAGCAGCAATTCCTAAGCATTTTCTTACAGCTTGCAGGCTTCTGAGCATACTGTTGCAAATCTTCATTCTTTTCATGTGTTTTCTTCTCAGGAGCTAACCCTTCCATCCTAAACAAAAACTTAACCTTTAGTTTTCCTGCAGGATATATACACAACCTAAATCCAAAAGCTATGGGTAAGGGAGATGGGGGGAGAGGAGAGGAGATGGACTGTGGATAAAGGGAAAATATTTAGAATTTCATTAACCATCCTCAGCTCATACATTTCTAGTATTAATTAAGTGGAATAAGTGTATTAATATTCCTTTGGTTTTAATTATTTATCTGGAAATTAATGTATTTGTAAAGTATACAGATGGGGTAAAATCAGATTTTATCTACAATGTTTAAAAACTCTGATTTTAACTGAAATGATAAAAATTATATAATATCTCTAGATGGTAAATAAATATTTACCTCTTACCTTAGTCAGTTGTTTAGGTAAAGGAAATAATGTAATCCTCTAAGCATGAACCTATTATCCTTCCTATCTTAGCTTGCCTGACATCAGTGTCACAGAGGGGAGCTGCATTCCTCTAGCTGCTACTGAAAGACAGCTGCTCTAGCCAGAAAAGATGAATAGTTGGGATTCTGTGCTGCCTTAATGCCACTGTCACTCAAATGCAGAGAAGCAGCTGAGCCACTTAAAGCCAGTTGCACGCTTGGGGACCATTTCTCTACACTACCTTCTTCTCCACAGAGGCAGACCAATAAATTTCTATCTAGCATTATTTTTCTTTGTAGACTGACACTTTGAACAAGCCAGGGGCTGTTAGCACCAACCAACACTGACTAGGACCTAACCAAAGCTCTCCTCAGTGGCTACAAACCGAAGAAAAGGAACCTACCCAGCGCTCCAGGACTTTGGTGCCACTCCAAGGTCAGGCAGGGGTCCTGAGCAGCATTCCTGCGTGCTCCTCAGCTAGCTCCAGCCGGAGATGCCGAGGAGATGACTGCTGCTGGGGACAGAGCCACCCTGCCAGCCGCAGCAGCCCTCTGCCAAGCAGCCACACACTGCACCAGGGAGCCTCTG
The DNA here is from genome assembly GCA_013398595.1 of Tychaedon coryphoeus. Taxonomy (NCBI): domain Eukaryota; kingdom Metazoa; phylum Chordata; class Aves; order Passeriformes; family Muscicapidae; genus Tychaedon; species Tychaedon coryphoeus. Next base: position 5,364 of record WBND01001360.1, read on the forward strand.
GTCACTAACAGAAGCTGTGCCCAGCCCGTGCCAGGACACCAAAGTGGCCCCTTTTCACTCCCCTCTTTTTCAAGCTTTTGTGGGATTGTGCTCTCACACACAGTCTGCACCTGACAATATGAAACATGATTTCTAAAGGCAAAAGGTAGGAAAGAGCCAAAGAAAAGAAAAAAACAGCATATTGGCACTGTACACACCAGAGTTTCATAAACAAAGCTGACTTTTCAATTGTAAACCTACTGCTTCCTGAAGAAAGCAAGCATAATGGAACACAGCACCTCATTGCCTTCCCTTCAATCAGGAGTTCCTGCTGATCACGCAAAACAATCAAAGGATGCAAAGGAACAAGTATCACCTTTCTGCAATTTATTTTTTATAAGATACTGGAACTCAAAAGTTTTTTAATCAGTCAGCTTCCATTCCCTTTGAACTGAATCTTCATGCCAATTACATACATTTGTAACTTTTACGTTTGTGAAGTTTCCTGTGGGTATTTGAACTACAGCTGAAGTATGTTGCTTTGTGCAAAACGTTACAGACAAAACCCCACACCTATCTATAACAACTGGAGGCATCTCAGGTCTATCCACACAGACAAGGACAGTAATTCCACCTTTGGAAACAGACTATCAAACAGTTGTAAGAAAAAAGCTGTCAGTAAATTCTGTCCGTAATAAGAGATGCATCTGCTTTAACAACTGATTTTTAGGGTGCCAAAGTAAAGGGAAGCACTTCCCCTCAGATTCACATCCAGGGACATATTTCAGGCCCAATGCTGTTTAGAACTGAACAACGCTTGAATTTGCACTGTTGGAACAATACTTGCTGGTATAAGGCCCTTTGAGTCCTTAGTATGACACAGCACTCCAGACATGGCTGCATTCCCATCACAAACCACTACTAAAGTAAGCTGAATCTCAACACGATAACAGAGTTTCTGAAACTTCTGAAACCTCAGCAGAAAAACTTCTTCAATTTAAGCATATTTCACAGGTCTTATATCTTTCAAAACTGGCATTCTGAGAATAAATATTCATTTTAAACTGGTGTTTACTCTGCTAAGAAATACATTTTCACCAGGCAATATTCAGTCTGGATATCCAGATGATTACTGGAATGGAATTTTGATTTGCGAGAACAAAACATGAGTGTTAGTTATTACACAGAAATAATACCTATTTTAAAAAGAGAATGCTCTCAACTATTCCTATCCCATTTTTGAATGCAATTATATACTCTAAAAACTAGGGTTCATTCCTTTGAATACTGGAGGTTCTCTTCTGATCAGTCTGTGCCAGACATCTGCAGAAAGTCACCCATCTTCTCTGGTGGAACACATCTGTATTGCTCCTGTCCAATGCAAGGAGAAAACCAATCCTATGCCCATGAGCACTGGAATATGGCACCATGTAGTAGCTTCCAAGTAGCACCAAGTAGCTCCAAACAGCTAAAACTTGAAAATGTTATCATAAATAAAGTTCAAGTTTTCTGGGTATAAACCTTCAGAGAAACTGCCTGGCCATGTAACAGTCAGCCATAAAATCCTTGATGCTCCAGCTCAAAGGCCAGCTCTCTCAACACACTGTCATACTTCTCAGAGGGCCTCATCTCAGAATTCATCAATCCACAGGGAGTGTGAATGGGGAACCAGGCACAGGAATGAGACAAGACTCTAGGAGAATGATTCCCATGGTGAGACAATAAACAGGAATGTGTGCTGCCTAGACATGGAGCAACTGTCCACATGCAGTGGGAGAGGGTTACTGGATATGCTCCCACATTAGTATTAGTCTTCAGGAGGTACAAGAATACAGAGGAGTTTTGCCAGAGATGGGAGGTATAAATGCACAAGTTTGATATCACTACTCAAGAGGGAGAGGAGAGGTAGAATTCTTGCTGAAATCTTCAGGGTTTGCTTCTATGCACCTGAAAACCATGCCTTATTTGCCACAGACATGAAGAGATTCACTTGAGATAAACCTATAGAAGTATGTATTTTTTTAACACTGTTTCAGAAGATGTCAAGAAGTTCAAATTGCACTGTATCTGTTTCCTTACTTCAAACCCTAATCAAGTCCACAGCAATTTTCTTCTATAATAGAAGTATACATGAATCAGGAGTTCTGTGTAGTACTAATCATCATGTTATAATTCTGTAGTGAGTTAAAAATAAGCTTAAGCTGTAGAACACTAAATTTCAAGGTACCACTGAATTTTTTTCAAACAAATGATGCTGTACTTCATATAATCATAATAATGATTTAGGAAAGGAATTATCATTACTCTTCTGAAGCTGTGTATTTGATTTACCTCCTTCTCCTCTTCAGATTGTGTACTCTGACTTTGAGGAAAGGAAATGGATTGACAGTGAATTCCATATTTACAAACCCAAAGACTGCAAAAATATATTACACACAATGTTAGAGAAAAAGTGGCCATATTTTAAGTAACATGAGAAAAGCATGTGTGAAAAGTGTATCAATCCAGGCTGCACAACATCGTTTGTTTCCCAAAATAAAGTGAATCATTTCATAATTAAAGTGAAATTAAAAAGGAATTTAAAGAGCACTCTACAGAACCTGAGAAACTTCAGGATCTGGGAATGGAGAGTGAGTTGTAAAACAGGTCAGAAAGAAAAGAAACAGACCTATACACTAGTGGGAGCACCAACAACAAGACAAATGTGGAGCAATAATCTGCAAAAAAACTGAAATACCTCTGGTATGAGCCCTTAGATGTTACTGCAGCAGTAACCAAGACCCTGAACTCTTCCTGAGCACATGCAAGGCAGGAAAGGCAAACTGTTTATTGCAGCTGTAACAGTGCACAGAGACAGGGACTGCCTAAAGAAAGCAGATTTTCATTATTTCATGTTATTGGATTTTATCTATAATCAGTTACACTAGAAAGTAAAGCTGGGCTTTTGTATATTTTTTGATTTCCTATTGATGGTTAAATAACTATTTTTATGAGTGATCTAAATCATACAAGCTAAAAACTCCAAAGAGTCACAAGCTGATGAATCATATAAGGTCTGTGTGATGCCACATAGCTACAGATATTTTGAGCAATACTTATTTGAACTACAAGGAAATGTCTTCTAGCTGGGTGTAAGTGGGCATGGGTGTATGAAGGTTGTCTTAATACTGCTTGATCAGATTTGATCTTTGTAAAAATTAAATTGAACTTTATATGGATTCATGGAAAACTGTATAATTCTTCCCTCAAAAATGAAATAGCTGCTGGAAAGAGCAGAAGTATCATTATAGAGTGAGAAACACCTCAGGAATATTCCAGATGAAACAGTCAAAACTGTCCCAAATCTATATGGGATTTGGGGGGAATCTTTACAGAACTGCCTAGTTGCTTTAGCTGATTACTCTAGCACAAGTATTTCAAGAAGTTTCACTGATGACTGTAAAGAAATTGTTTAACTTCAACAAAGCCAGATTAAACCAGTGATGTTTGCTGAAAACTTTGGGCCACAAGAGATTGCAGCTATAAGTTTTGAAGTGAATACTGAAAAATAGGGCAAGCTTACAGAATCCAGTTCTGGATGAATGTGTGGGTGACTGCTGACATATTAAGGAATATTACAATGAGATGCTTCAGAGAAAAAGCAGCGTTTGCTTTGATTTTGTTTTTCGCAGCAGAGGCAGGTTTCAATAGTATTTTATGATACCTGATTTTGGTAGATAAAGGAAAAGATTTGTGAGGAAAGGAAAATTTCATTCTCCTTCTGCAGAATGAAAAATGAAGCAGAAAAAGATATCAGCAAAAATGTCAGCTATTTACTTACCCCCACTGTATACTGCTCTCTACGGTTTTGCTGTTGCATTAATTTGAACTTTATTTACATCTTTTTCATCCTTTTTCTTACTTGTTTGTTTATTTATAGGGGGGAAAAAGTCAATTGGATAAATACCAATGCAAATACCAACACAAAAATGCTTCAATATTGATTAAAATTTGTGGCTCTACTTTTACCAAAAGAAAAAAGGTAAATTTTAATTTGTCTAGAACACAGGGAAGAGTTGAGCAGGGCTCTCTGGAAAGTCTGTGGGAAGCATCTGAAAATACTACACAAGTATAGGGGAAACCACCTTTTGTTTTTTTTTCTCATCTCATAAAGGTCATCACCTTTCATAAATAAAATGTCTATAGGTCTGTTCATGCACAGTGAATCTCTGTATTGTAAATGAGGAGAAATGAAATAGGAATAGTGGGGCAGACTGCTCCAGTGTTAATAAATATTTCTCAGCAAGCAGCAATCTACGTACTGGTGAAAAATTAGAGTTTTATAGCTGCCAAGAAGCTTGTTTGTCAATATGTCAAAGATCGAATTATTACAAGAGTTGTTACAGGTACAGAGAAACATTTCATTTTCCAAAATTACAGGAGAAAATTGGATTAATGAGAGGGTATAAAAATGATATGCAAACCCTAAGAAGTTTTTTAGCTATTTTTAGAAGTTTTTTCATAGGTAACTTAGCAAATTTGAGCAATTGCACACCATTGCTATGAAAGGCAATGACCCTTAGAAAATACTTTTTAAAAAACTATTCAGTAAAAATCACATAGCTGAGAAAAATACCTGGGCTGGGTATTCCAAAGCTGAAAAGGTCCACTGAGAGGGACTTGGGCAGAAAGAGATCAGAGAGAGAACTCAAGTAAGGCAAACGTGCCAGGACTGATCCATTTTCTTTCTGAGAATGGTATGTTCTGATACTTAAAAAGGGTAGCAATCTACCAGAAAATGCCATCAATGCCATAGGTCACGAAGAATTAATGAGTCCATTGGACTGTTTAACTTCCTAAACAAAGACTTTTTATCTCAGTCACAGGATGAATATACCCAAGACCCATATGACTCCATAAAAATAGGTACTTTTTTTTTTCTACATCTGTATAACATCATGCTTCAACAAGAAAAACTCCTATTTTAAAAGTCTGAAAACTGAAACAGAAGAGAATAAAGCTTTATGAGACTAATCATGGTAGCTATGTATACGATTTATGGTGCGGTTTAGTGTATAATTTGTCAGAAAAATCAAATCAGATCAAATTGCTTCTTTAGAATTAACAGAATGGGAGACTGGTTCCAAATAAAGTGTAAAATAATGTTTTCCGTACCAAAAGCAGTATAATAAGAGTATAACTTTGGGAAGGATGGACAAAAAGTAGAGGAATTGAATACAAATAGATTATTGGATTAACTTCTGTAAACCTATGGAAATGTCAACAAATTCTAAAGAGAAAGTTCCACTAGAATTTGTTGGAAAGTATTTTCTCTTGGTTTAAATTGTTATTTTTACAGGTTTTACAAGTAACCATATTCATCAGTAGCAGTATTAATCCTATTTTGTGTTTTACAGTGATGATGAAATTGTAAACACTGTTCTCTAATATATAATGCATATGCTTTGCTTCATAACAGTAAGAGGTATTCATTTATAAAATGGTCTCGAGCTTATTATATGGACTGGATTCACTCCCTTCCTGCAACTGCCTTGATTTCATTTATGATGCTACATCTATTGTGCTCAAAAACATTGACATAAATAGAAGACTCCTAGTTAACTCCTAACTATCAGAATTCCATTTCACATGATCATGCCTTTGGAAAATGCTTCATTTTGCTTTTGCTCAGGATCCTAATTAACCCAATACTTGTCAAAATATCCCTAGAAACAAGCTGGAATTTCCTTTCTCTGTGGATCTTTATAATTTACATATCATTTATACCTAAAGAAACATGAAACAAACTGTCCATCCTTATTTTGTGGCACAGAGTTTTCAAAAAGCAGCAAGGATAAATTTGTCCAGGACTTAGAAACAATTTTTCTTTTTTCTGTAGGGACAGATCACCCAGTATAGGACAGAGAAATGATGTTCAATTCTCACTTATGCATTTAACTACTTTTTATAATGCCACAGAATTAAGACCATAAGCAGTAAACCTCACAGGGATTGTGACTTATTCATGAACATCTAAGTAGTTTTGGAAGCAGTGAAAAACACTTATTATTAGCTCAGCACTGAAAACAGGAAAGAGCTCATTACCATCAACTCCTATCCCAAAAAAGCTGCTTATCAGAGGCTGACCTACAGATGGGGCAGCACTAACAAATGAAGCTAATTGAACAACAGCAAAATATTTCCATGACCCCTTTTTTTAACTCCTTTTTCATATAAACAATTTATTACTAGAATCAGAAATTATTATTTCTATTATGCTCTCCTTAATCTGAGGTATTTTCAGACATAAACATCTTAGAATAAGAAAATGTTATAATAAATCATCTACAAAATGAGTTCCTTACTGCTACAAAGCAATCATCATTGCTGTCTTTTATTCACTGAAGAACAGGAACAAAATCTGAATTATTTCAGATTTCATTATTTCATGGCAATAATGCCATGTTGATAGATACAGTCCTTTAAATGGTTAAAGAAGAGAGAGGAAAAGGGGTGCAGCTGAGCAACTAATGGACTAGCTGAAATGAGAAGCTTCTAAAACTTTATTTGACCATGAGAAGTATTTATCCATAGTATGGTCACTGAAGAAGGAGCTTGAGGAAACAGAAAAATGCTCCTGCACAATATGGTTGGGAAGAGAAGCCAAAAAGGTCGGATATTTTGTTTTGGTTTTGAATAAAAATTGATTATAAACCAGGAGATTTCGTATTTCAGTAGAACATAACTCATACATTTCCTCCAAAATGACACAGGAGCATCATTTACCAGGAATATATACATTGCTTGAAGACAGTATCCATGAATCAATATGAACATACTTGTCACTTGGATCCCTGGTGAAGTATCAGCTAAACTTTTAAATTAACTTCCATATTCAGAGAAAGCAATGCAGACTGGATGCAAACCTGCCACACAATGTTACACTAAATAAAATCAGGTTGAAAATTATAATCTCATTAACTTCATGCTCTTTACCTTATGCTCAGCAAAATAATGATAATCATGTCAGAGAAAATTAAATAGAAGATAAAAGAAAAGATATTTCCAGATAGAATTTAACGCTGTTTATTTGGATATACATGCAAAGACAATGCAGTTATGAAGTAGACGAAATAAAAGTACTGGAAATTTCTGAATTTTAATACAGGCTTTCATATGTTCTTATAAAACTTCATTCTTATTAAACTGTTTGCAAATAATTTATATTCTCCTAGATTCAAACAGCCTCAAAGACTGAACAGAGGTTGAGAGAATAAAAATTCAGACTATAATCAATTGTATTATATTGAACTCACATCATTAAAACTTGATTTTGTGATATGCTGAGCATTTCCATCTCTTACAGTGGATAGGAGTGTAGTGTAGTGTCCAGCATTTTCCAAGATCAAACTCAGGTGATTATAATACACTGAAAAATTATCATTTGAAACTATTTTATCTTTTTTCCATCTAGGATTTCTTTCTTAATGGTCCTGGAGTGAGACCAAAAATGATAGCACATTGGAATTCACACTCTGGTAAGATGAGAGGAACTCAAAAAGCAAAAAAAAATGCTGGCAAGCAAGGAAGTTATTTATTATTTAAAAATGTAATAGGAGAAACCTTTTATGCAATTTTTGGGTGACTACATTCTACATACAGTATTTAATCACATTACCATTTTTACCAATAAGTTCAAAAAGTAAGTGATACGTTTTTGCTGCCTCATGTCAATAATTTACCTGAATTGTCGTACCTGTTAACAGATAACAAGTTAAAACTGTCTCTTCAGAAACATGCAATAGCTTTCTCTACTTCTAGGGCTGTCCAGCAATGTTCAGTCTTCACTACATTAAACATAAACAGTGGTCAAAAAAAGTTGCATGTGCCATGGCCGTTAAGAAAAGCATTCCAGTTTTTCCTAAATATCTACAGGCCAAGCAGATCAATACTTGCAATTTAGGTTCAAGCTGAACCAGCATCAGGTAGGCTGAGTGCCCCCACCACTAACCATTTGGGCTACCCATAGTATTTAAAAGGATTACTTTATAGAGATTTAGTGTGTGTTGTGAATGTGCCTGACAGCTATGGGAACTTCTAAATGCTTGGTCTAATTGGAGAGAACAATGATGCAGTTAGTTAGAAAAACTTCTAATTGTACTGTCTTTTGTGGCTGCAGTTTCTCGGAGAAAATGATCAGAAAACACACAAAATGAGTTACCAAACAAATAACAACTATAGGTTTACAATTAAAAGAGAGGGCTTTCCTCAGTAATTAGCACACAGAATATCAGCAGGTAAAGAAAGACCCTTTAATAGCTGGGTTCTAGCTATTGATTTTCTACAAGAGCCTAATGATCCTTATGCACACTGTGTGATAAACACGTGCCATAGGAGCTAGGAGCTCCTCATCAATTTATTAATCCACATCTCCAAAACACACATATGATTTTTTTTTTTAAATTTAAGCACAGGAACACTGTCTTACATACTTATGTAAGTGTACACTTATGCACTTATATAAATGCACTTATACACTTGCATAAGACTGTATTTTCATTCTTCCTTTCATACTTCTAGCCTCCTAAAATTTCCTCCAGGGCACAGGGTAGCCAAATTGTACATCACAGACTACCTAAAGTTCCAGCACTTTCCAGAATTCCCAGAACTGGAACACCTGAGAGTATTTTCTTCCTCAAAATAATCTTGAAATATTGAAACAGAATTTTTCATTACAGAAAGAACTTTATCAGCATGGCCATTAATCTAGTGATACATTTACATAAGATCTTGTCAGGGGAAAGCTGATTATTGTATTGCTTGGGAGGGAAAAACAGCTTTTTAAAGTGGTTTAGCAGGCCAGCACTATTTAAAATTGAAAGACTGTCATTCATGAGTATTCAAGGCATGGTGCTATCTTTGATTATGTACTGTCAACATTTGTTAAATGCTTGTCCAGGTAGAGCAGTGACTGTATTTACAGTGCTACAGTGAAATCCTCAAAGGGAATAGTGATACAGGGTACTCAGAAACTACAGAAACAGATTCAGCAGCAGCATGCCTGATTCTAACCCTTCAGGATGACAGAAAGCACTCTGCAAACTTCCACCACTATCTGTCAGAAAATCAGTTGTCACTCCTAGTGCACTAGTAAACTCAGGAATCTCCCTACTGTGTTGTTACTGCAGAGTAGTACTGTGGGAAAGAAATAGAAAAGCTGTAATTTAATAGTCTCACACTTCTGCCATGCAGCAGATCACATATAAAGTGGAAGACATATTTGAAAAAAGACGAGATGTCTCATTTTTATCTATATTTATTAAATGAGAGAAAACTCAGTTATTTCTCATATTTAATGAACAAGAACTATCATTTTCCATTTTCCTCTTTGGACAAATACATACATAAAACAAAATTACATTTCAAAAAGTGAGTCTGGAGTTAGACTATGCTAATAAAGGATAAAAAAAGGCAAAATTCCATGTATTTCTATAGTGCTTATGAAGGCAGCATAGCTGGGGACTGTTCCTCTTGGACAAATTATAATAAACTTTATATTCTGCACATTTTGACAGCTGAGTAGCAAGCACTTATTTTCTATATTAAACCAAGAAGCCTGAGAAGATACCAGGGAGTTATAACTGTTACCTGTCTTAGGGGTATTTTTATGTCTTCTCAAGTGACACACAGATGTCTGACACACCACCTTAGCTACATACTCTGTTGTCACTAGTGTGATCATGGCAGGGGGATTGGAACTAGATGATCTTTAGGATCCTTTCCAACCCAAGTCATTCAATTATTCTATGGCATCCACCAGCTTTCATGTCTTTCAGCTATGCCTCTGTTCATTAAGTTTTGCTGTGCCATAGGTGAGATGTTATTAAACATGAGTGGTAGGGGTCACTCATTAATGAGAACATATCTATGAATGGAGAAGGGACTGGCTCTTGGTCCAACTCGTCAATTATTTTATCAGCAATTTAAAAGATGCTATTAACTGCTGATATGGACAAATGCAAAGACTGATGAATAAATATTCAGAAGGACATTTTATTGTTACAGGATAAACTCAGCAATTTTTTTTTTTCAGTTCAGCAAAATGCAAAACCACACTTTAGGAACAAAGAATAAAGTGACTTTATATTTGTTCAAACACAAAAACCCCTCAACCCCTCAGCTGAGCATTCTGGTTCAGAGTACAAACTTCCAAAGATATCAGAAAACAGAGGAGTAACTTCAAAGAATGACTGCAAAATAAAGGGAGTAAAGGGATTACTATGTCTCTCTGTGAATAAACTCTTCAGTGGCAAGGAGATCTGAATATGGAAAACTCTTGAGGCTGATGAACATGGAGAAATTATGATTGAAAACCTGAAAACTCAAGCTAGACAAATCTGAAAAATAAGATAAATTTTTAAAGTAATTAAATATGTGTGGGGATGCCTTTATTGGTTTATTTTATTAAATAAAATAATCATATTTGAAATACAAATCATGATCCAATTCGTGTGAAAAGACCCCTGCCTGAAGAAGGTCAGCTTAGAAGATTACTGTGATCATCTCTGGATTTAATGAAATGCTCTTTTTTGCAGATTAAAGGAAAAAGCACTATGTTGTTCTCTCCTCATTTCACAGGTTGTTTGCAAAGTAGCCTTTGTCATCATAAGAAGCTGCAAATACAAGTGTAAAAACAGGAATACAGAACACAACTCTGTAGCAATTCTATCAGATTTTCTGGCAAATTCAAAAGGTTACAACAATGCTTCTAACACCACCTAAATTCCACCAGGTGAGCTCAAGATTAATCAGTTCCTTCAGGATGAAGTAATTTTTCTCCATTTGCCTATGCTGTCCTTCAGCACAGAAGATTGTCAAAGCTCCACACAAATCTGTATGTAATCAGATGATTTTAATTTAGCACTATGTTAAATGCCCAAGTGATTAAAACACATGAATAATTGAAGGGATTCCTAATGGAATAATTACAATAATGTTCTTTAGTATATCCCTATTTTCATAGCTTTAGGCATTATCAAGTGGTTCAAATTAATAAATCATCTCATAGATGGGATGATTTTCTAGGACCTACAGTTCAGCCCTTGAAGCTATTGGTTAGGAAGAAAGTCATAAACAGTGCAAATAATAATGAGATTTTTGACCTTCCACTGTCATGTAAATTGATGTGTGCTTGGCACAGGCAGACTTTGCTGCTAAACTCAAAAGCTTTCAGCTTTGTCATTGTCCTCATCTTGTAATTGGATGTGTTAACTCTAAAAGGGACTAAAATAGAGGAGCAAAAGCAGGGAATAAAGTTAGGAAGAAATAAACATTCTTTTTCAACACATATACACATACTGAGTTCCTGTAAAAGGAAAGTTATTAAATACTTTCAGGAAATGAGGATGCATACTACATGATGACAATTAATGTATAGAGAACTATAATCCAGGTTATTCTCCAGTAAATTCTCGTAGCTTTTCAGATTGTAAAAATGAAGTCAAGTTAATGACTTCATACCACTTATTTGACTTTTTTTTTCCAAGCTTTGCCTCTGATATGCTGATTTTCTTTCTTTATTTTTCATTATGACTTTTATTTCTATTTCATTCATTTCTGGCAGTACCAAATACCTGGTGTCCACCAGCTGAAGTACTGTGATTGTCACACTTCAGTAAGGCCACTTCTGTCATATACAGGGTAATGGTCAAGCAAAACAATGCTAATTTATCTTTTGCAGTGATGACTGAGCAACTTTAACTGCAGAGTTGAGCAAGCTATACAGAGTTGGTTAAGCACCATTGTTGTCCCATATAGAGAACAGAAAACTAGAGATCAAGTTAGGTGACAAACTTAGCAACACCCCCAGACTTGGAGGGACAATAGTAAGCAAAGAAAAATGCTAAATATGTGCATTGGTAATAATGAAAAAGAAGGTCCTACAAGGTGTGACCCACGACAGGGTCACCACAGCAGCACTCAGTGTGCATGTTCAGGGCAGTGTGAATGTGAATGTCTGAATCACCAGCAGTGTGATGCCACACACTGACACCAGCACACGGGGATACTGCTGCACTCTGCAGTACAGTGCAGAGATGTCTGTGTGCCTGTGTGAATTAAACAACAACACAAAACTTATTGCAAGATATGAAGGAAAATGAACCTTAAAGAAACTCCTGACTGTGATTCTGTAATGAGGGATGGAGATTGAAATGAGTACAGGAAGAAGATGCAGAAGGAAGGGGAAAGGAGAAAAAATGTTACTGTATTAGGAAGTTCTACCTTTCTTTTTAAATTGAAAATTCAATTTGTGGTGCAACACCAATGCTGAAGATGAGAGTTACAGTTTCAGAGCACATGGCACTATCGAATTTCTTTTTAATTTCCCCATATAAAAATATTGATAAATGGGAACACTACCAGTTCATGTAAGTAATATGACGGCTGTCCCACAATGCCCCAAACTCTTCTTCTGTCATTGCTTATCATCCAAGAAGAGAAATACTAAGGGTTCAGCACATATTTTGAGATGCCAACACTTTGCAGAAGGATGAAAGGATGACTTAGCATCCAGATACTTCTCACAGACCTAATTCTGTACCACATTAGTATTAAGTATTCTGTGATGTTCTGATTACTTGGGATAGTGAAGTACCATGGACTTTACTATAACAACATGGTCGTTATCACAAATAAATTCTAATTTAGGTGACTGTGTATGACTTTCCTGTGTTCCTTTGACAATCCATGACCTTCATGAGGATCTTTTCAAATAACTATCACACGGGCAAGGGGAGAGGTTATTACTTAAAAACTGTATAATGATTCCAGAAAGCAAGATTTTATTATGTCTGAAATTCCAGCACAGGATGAAAAACATTATAACTCAGTCCATCTTCATGAGACAGCATATTAATTTTCACCTTACCACACTAATACATGCTACTTTCTAATTCAAAATGGTCAAATTCATCTAAAAAGAAGAAACACTTGCACTACTGAATTATCTCCAACCTTGCTAAATTCCTGTCAAAATAATTCATGCTCTCATTTTCATTTTAAGTGATACATTAAAATTTGAGTACACACAGGTTTTTACACCGTGACAAATTATTTCTTTCCAGATACTAATTTTGCTCAAACTCTGTATTAAAAGATTGTGTCAGAAAACTTTTCAGAGAGTGTTTCCATGTAAAAAACTGTTAAGCTGAAAACATTATTATATACCCCAGGTCATCTGCAGGTATTTATAAATTTCTGTTTTTCAATTCACAATTTCATAGTGATAGCAAAGTTTTTATGTTGGAAAAAGATGCTCACATTAATAAGATAAAAACCCTAAAAATGGCTGTATTAGAGAGAAGTAAAGACTAGTGAAGTCATTTTAGCACTCACCTTGCCTCATTAAATTGAGTGGGTAAATTCTCTTGATTGAATGCACAGTCCTACAGAGATGCCAGAACAGAGGGCATTCCAGAATTCCTGCATGTTCTGCCCTGAAGTGTCCTGTTCTGGCTACATTTTCAACCCAATTAAGTGCCTAGAGTCAGGCAGTGTGAATGTATTTAGTTATATCCACTCAACCTCTATCAAGTCCTAACATTCATAGGCACCGTGGGATCATGAAATGCAAAAGAGCCATAAAATTGAAAGTTGTATTTCTAGCAGTGCAATGGAAGCCATTAAAAAGCCATTACCTATCAATACTTGATGTACTCTGGCATTTATAATGCCCTGCTGTAAGGGTGTTTGTGAGTGAAGAGGTCAGGCAGGATGGGGGAACTCAAACAGTATCACCTCAGGCCAGTAAGTACTGACAGTACCAATTCTTTACAGCAACCACAATATGGTAACCTAACAATAAAATGTATAATCTGCCAAAAAGCCAAGGAGAAAGTTCTGCACTATTCCACAGCTGGTCTGAAGAGGACTGCATATCCATTTCACAGAATGCACCTTCCAAATGCTCCTGCCTAGAGGCTGCCATCCCTTACTCTATTGTGGAAGTACCTAATGACTCCAGTATATTAGGTACTATACTAACACATACTAAGAAGTATTTCTTTTTCCTATGAACAACAATAAAAATAGACAAAATGAAGGCCAGGCATAAGGTTGCATTGATTTGCTTCATTTGACAGATGGGGAATGGAAGCCCAGTGAGAGTGAATGATTTGCCTCAGGCAGCATGCAGCAAAGACAGGAATTTGACCTAGACAGCTCAAGTTCCAGACCAGTGCCTTCCCTCATTAATATCTGATTCCTTATGCATTTTTTGGCCATAATCTAGCAAGAGGAGGAGCACTGCTCTTGCCCAGGTTTAATAGGATCACAGTCTTAAAATGATACTCAGGAGTCAGAAACTTCAAAACTCAGACAATAAATTTTAAGCTGTATTGATTTCAGTTTCTTCCTTCATCTTCCATGTTCTTTAAACCCTCTCCAGTAATTTGATTCAAGAGTGGAAGTCCTTTGAGAGAATATGAAACAGTATTTCAGTTTAACCACTGATGTGATTTTTATCAATCAAATATTAAATACTTGAAGAAAAAATGAACTATAAGAAATGTTTCTGGTGGCAGTTCAAAAGATGTACATGTGTATAGCTCTGCGAATAGAAAACAGATTCACTTCTGAGTCGCAGCACTGATTATCTTTTGTGCCTCATACATTCATCTTCTGAACTATGAGAAATGAAGATAACAGTAAACATGGATAAAACAAAAGTACTGTCTTAGATAAGATAGCTGCAGACAGCACTGGTAGAAGAGGTTTATCATTTGCTGCAAGGCAAAAACCAGGTATACAAACAGCAATTGTCAAATTTCAAAGTTTTCAGAGAATCAGTACTTTATTAAGTTCTAAACCTATACAATGTAATGAATTATATATTTGAGAGCTTTGTTTAACAGAAAGAAAATGAAAGAGATTTAAAATAATAATTTTAAAGATCAATGTGCCAAATATTCATCTGGTGATAATCACTATAATTGAGTGAGTGAGGAAACAAAATTCCCTAATAAAGCACTAGACTAGTTGATGATAGAATGTTATGTAAATACTCATAAGGCATTAACTTTATGAGATATGTCAAAAATGTGACCTAGATGGTTTTTGTTTTAAGAATAGTATTGTTTCTCTGAGTCTTGGGAAATGCAGTCTGAAGTCCTACTTCTGGGATAACCACAAAATTATATCCTCATCTGAAAACAGCAATTATGGAAGAATAATAGGGCAAATAATAGGGCAAATAAGGCAGCAAAAATAGAGAGGTTACACAATCTCCTAGGTGTCTACTGATTTCCATAAGCAAGTCCTCAAAATTTGATCCTACTTACTGCAAGTTAATTATCCACACCACTTGGAATATGGAAAAACAAGACATTACCATTGCAAAAGGAGTCAAGAAACTTTGAAAATAATATATTGAATGCGCATATACTACAAATGATGAGCAAATTTATAAATTTAAAAAATTCGAGAGGAAGGAGCCTAATAATAAAAACTCCCCAGAATATGAGGAAATGGTAATAATCTTCTACCTTCTAATTTTATCACTGCCAGAAGAAGCCTTGTGGCAAAAGATGTCAATCCCAAAGCCGCCTCTTTGCCCCTCTGACACCTCTTATAAAACCTAAAAATTAATTTTGAAGCTACTTAAAGCAAGAATCTAGGCACCTGAGTGAAAGACTGAATAAAGAGAAATGTTGGTATAATAATTGGTTGGAAGAAATATTTCTCAAAATTTTTGGACAATTTACAGAGCATAATTACCAATGAGTAAAAGTACCTCCTGCCTAAGCAGCTCAAAAAATAGAAAAATACTTGCCATCCAAATATTATTCACTGGTTTGGTTGGGTTCTTTTCTTCTAACACTGAATACATTTAGAACCACGCAGCCTTCCAAGCAAAAGTTAAGGAACTGTAACTGGTGTGGGAGGAAATCAACAAATACATTCCTGTCTCCTAAATAACTGCCATTGCTGTCAGACTTTTTCCCTGCTTGCAAAGATGGTTCATTCCTGGTATACCTTGGTACTCAAAAGCAGAAACAAACCAGGTTCAGATCTACGCTGCCCGTATGGTTGGAGGGGAATCCATAAGAGCAGCTTGGGAGTAATTGATCCTTCCAGCCTCCTAACAACGAGAACATGTGGTTTTTTTCCTCAAAGTTGTGGGGGTTTTAGTTGGAGGCATAAGCAGAGTTCTAGAAGGTTTTCTGCTGAAGGGCTGGATCTCATAAGAACTGTCATCAATGAGACCGTTCAGAATCAAACCTTTTCTGCACAGCTAAAAAGGGTAGTTCAATCTAATCTTGAGCTGTTTTCACTCAAATACTCATAACTAAAGGGACATTTTTTTCTAGACAAGTCTCAACTTTTCATCTTAATTGCATTGCAAAGTTTTCTTTTCAATAATAAGAAAATGTCTCTCTCTATGCTTCATGACAAAGGTTGAACATTTCTGCCCTACATAAAGACCTGTAAAGTTTCATCCCAGTGCAATCAAGATTAAGGGAGTTATAAGTAGAAATTAAACATCTGCAGATAAGCATTACAGTTCATCAGTTGCAGTAGCAGATGTATTTGATTACTGGAATTTGAAAATAGAAAACATAATGGCAAAGCTTTAAATTAAAGTAATTATACTGCAATAATTGTATGGAATTGAGTTTATTATATTACAAGGTAGTTTTAACATCTGAGCCATTTGAAATACCTGCTGGCTAGTACTGAAGTTGCAGTCTCCCTCTGACATGATACAAAAAGCACATTAAACTAGCATTCTGAAAGTTTATCTGTGAGATAGAGTCTGTTTTGCAACCCAGTTAATTGCAAAGTTATTCTACTGCACACATATTAAAGAAATTTAAAGTAGATAGTATTTAACAAATCAAAATATATTTAGGAAACCATTTAATCACATTATGGACTAACATCAAAATATTACAAAATTATTACTTCAATTAATGGAAAAAGGTATCAGGTTTCTTTCCTATTATCAAGTCTGGCAACCTGCAAGTTTAGTAATGATTATGACAGAAAGACACAACTTTTATCACAACAGCTTTTGGGGGATATTAAATTCAAGTGTTAAACTCCTGTTAAGACTTCTTAGTGTTTATTAAACTCCATCACCAACTGTTGGTTTTGAGCTCTTTTTTTGGTTTGGTTTGGTTTGGTTTTGGAGAGGAGGTAAATTTTACAATAGGATCCAAAGAAGATTTAATCCTCTTCTGGAAAGTGAAACAGACCCAGATGAATCCTCTCCACCCTCAGCATTTTACAGCTGCTCCGAGGCTTCACGGCAAATACTTCCACACCTTCACTGTTCAGAGGTTACAATGACTTTGAGTCAATAAAATATCTCTATGTGGAAAAAAATCTTGATTCCAGGACTCAGCTAATGCTTAATCCCACAGATAACAGTCTAGAAGAAACACTTTCCTAGATGTGACCCGAGGCAAAGTGAAGGGAGACTAAACATTTTCTTCCTGATTCCTCAACACATCTTTTAAAAATGGCCTAATTTTACAGTGGATTGACTTTCTATACTTGAATGCTTGAGGAACTGCAGTTTTATGGTATCTAGAAAACCTGAAAAGATAGGAACCAAGTAGGGGGACACTTTTTGTCTTTGGGTATAATCAGCTCTGAGCACAGATAATTTCTGAATCATAATTAGCATTCAGTTAACTTTGTGTGAGCTGCCTGAAGTTGAAGATAAAAATCTTTCCTTCTAACTAATTGATAAAGGGAGAGAGGTAGGTTTAGTGCTGCAGAACTTTAGAATACCTATAAAAAGAAGAAATTAAAGTTCAAAGAAAAATCATTTATATAATCTCCAGCAGTGCACATTATTAAAAGCTATTCATATACTGTGCATTAGACGGCTACTGAATTCTCTTGCTTAATTTACACTCAAATTACCACAGCAGCAAGCCTCAAAATAAGAAGATAGTAGAAATATAGTAATCTACTGCTTTAAAACAATCCAGAACATTGACAAGACCAGATGGTGACAGGAAATCTAAGAACCAAGCAACAAACAAAGCACAGCAGTCTCCTCATTTGTGATCTGACATGGTTTCTCTGGTTCCTCAGAAAGCACCTGTGGCAGCTCTCCAACAGTCTTTAAGTAGTTTTAATATTCAAATATTCTTTGGTTCTAAGGCAGTTCTGGAAACTAAATGTCTTTCCTTGCAGAGTTCAGAATAATTCTATCTTTTGTTTGCATGGCATAAGACTAGACATGTTTCCCATCTTTTCTGAGAAAATAGGTAGCATTTGTTCTTCTTCATCTAGACCAAATTTTCCTTTCTTTTCCCCATATTTGCATGTTGTAGAACAGGGATATTTTATTCTACACACATCACAAAAATGAAACAACCACTTCTGCAGTAAGATGCAGAGAGTTTTAATTTTACTTGCACAGGAAACAGGAAATAGCCTATTTCTTTATCCTAGGTATTGATTCAAATATCAATGTATTCAACAATATTTTTCCAATTATATTGGGGAAAGAAATCCAATAATGTTGAAAAAATATTCAGCATTTACATTTTTTTTTCTGTGCCTACTTCTTACTATTTAAACAATCTAGAAAAAACAGGATACAGTTCTGAATACAAGCACTTGCTCCATTTCAAAATATTACATTTTGGGCTTCAAATCTAATTTGCTTCTTATTTTTGATCAATACATCTTAGAATTAAAATAGAGTAACATTTGTGCAATAACTCTATACCCATTTATTAGCTTGTTAACCCCCAGGATTATTAGAAAGTCTTTGAAGACTTTAATATTTTGATAGTAAAATAACCAAAGTCTTTGGTTGTTCTAAAAATTCTTTGGGGAAAAAAAAGGCATAAATGCACAAGAATTGCATCTCTCGATGTCAGCAGTTCTGCTAAATTTAACAGTCACAAAATACGCAACAGCAGATTTTTTTATACATGAAAATTATGTAATACCATTTTTAATGAATCCTGAACTTTGTTCACAAGTACACTTGGTATTTAAAATAATAAGCAGGATAAAAATATCCAAAAGTATCAAATAAATTTCCAAGGTGCCCAAATCCACTAAAATCTCCATTTATAGATTTCCAAGCTGTTTGAGAAGCATTTTCATCTACTGAAAGGAAGGTAAATCAGTAATCACTGGTGTTCTTCAATACTAAAAGATTTATCAGGTTTATCAGACTTTTCTAAACAGTGGGCATGTCCAGGAAGTGCCCAGATCATTGCAAAGCCACAAAATCCAACATAGGGGTAATGTCAATCTTTTTGTAAGACATCCAGCACTACCCAGTTATCACATGGCTAGAAAATTGTAGAAGAAACTTATTTTGAATTCAGCATTTTTGCTTCCTTGAGGCATCCATCCAATGAAAGCCAGTACACATGGGCACTAATGATCACAATGCAATCACTTTTTCTAAGAATTGCAGGACTAGGGTTGATAGCAGTGCTCTCAGTGGTATGAAACTGAGCGCTGTAAAATATTCTTTGTCATCTGTGAGGGGCTCACACCCACTGGATTTGGGCTGCACCACTGCCAAAGCTTTTGGTCCAAAGTGATGCAGTTTATAGCTTCTCCCCACCCTAAATTTTGTATAAATTTTAAACCATCTGCTTGGCTCAAAAAAGGCTCTGATGAATTCTGCTGTGAACAGTGATCTTCTTAGTAGGATAATTAGCATCACTTCAAAAAAACTCAACATTGTTAGGGTTCTGTTAACGCATTTATAGTTTCCCTAAACTGTGATGCTTGTCAGTGTTCTGTGTGAACTGGGCAGAATATTTTTGCTTTGTTCTGTCCAAAAAACACGCAAGCAAAGCAAAAACATCAGATTATTTTAGTATTCAAATCAAAACAGTGTATTCCAGTTTAGTCAGAAAATTATGTCAATTATGGCCTTCTCTTACTTCTATGAAATTTCAGAATAATTTTTCCTTCATGTAACATGCATATTTAATATTCTTCTGAGCCTTTAAAAGAAGAAGGCCAAGGAATGGCAGTTCTGTAGAAATAAGAGGTTGATATTAGTGGCAATTTTCTATCTCCAAAAGTTGTTAAAGAAACCCCAATTCCTTTATATGGAAGGCTGAACCTGTCATGACTATAAAAATAATAATGGCCCAAATAAAATAAAATAATGTGCTGTGAAAGGATGGTTTTCAAATTGTCACAAGCATTTCATAAGAGGCAATATAAGAAGACAAGTGAAAGGTTTTTCTCATTAAATTAAAAATAACTAGATGAGACTAGAGTTAGGTAAACTTGTAATAAAACTGTGATTTGACCAGGAAAAAAATGGTAATTTATTTCTTCTTCTATTATCATTATCCAGTCTGAAAATCTTTAATATTCATGGCAAAGAACATTTGACTGTTTTCCACATTTGCCAAAACCCAACACATTTGTATGAAGCACTGCTGCATGTCCCAAACGTTAAAAAAACATAAAAACTCTTTTGTTTCTCTTGTCAGGACTATCTTTATTTTATTTGAAATTCATCTTACAAAATAGCTAATAATCTCAGAATTTAGTCTCAAACTTCTTTTTATAGAGGGACAACCCACAGGAGAATTTAGGACCCTGTAGTGCACTTTGAACAGTACAATTGTATTTTAGAACAACTGCTACTCTCTGCAGAACCCTTGAAATTTGATGTCAGCAAAAAAGAGCAATTATACTTGAAGATTTCCCCAGAGAGAAGCAAAGGATTCAGGATACTACTCTCCCTTCCAATGCCTACAGATTTTTTTTTTTCTTTTCTTTTTGCTGTTAAAGTAAATTACTGACACTAAGAATAAAAAGAAAAATGTCTCCAAAAATTGAATTCATCATCAAGGGAAGCTAATGCCATTGAACCTGAGTCAACCTAACTTACTTCATTAGAGTTTGCTAAATTGCAAACGGCTTTAGTAAGTCTATGTTTGCAAATCCTCAAGGGTGTAGAATCCTCACAGGAAGAACTCTATGAATAGACAAGCTGTAAGGGGAGGATCTAACATCAATATTTGACTGGTTTTGTCAAAGGTTGAATTATCATTTGAATAGAACAGCAAAGCACCTAGGTCATTCCATCAAACATGCTGAACTGCAGTCTTTATTACTTGAAAACTAAACTTTGCCAGCCTATGGAAAGAAAGGTCTTAGGCTGATTGAACAGAGACATAAACCAGGCATCTATGTGACTGCCACCCTGGTTTTAATACCCCATTATGCATGGGCTGTGCAGCATCAAACCCATCCTCTTGCTGCATGGTTTCTCCTTTCATGTTAAAGGGAGTTACAGGCTCAACAGAAATAAATGGCTGTATCATACATTTTAAAGACTAAGACAGAAAGATATCTAGTCATGATAACCACTTATGATCAAAAAAACAGTGGCAACAATGGGAAGAAGATATACATGATCTCTGCCTCTTTTTTTTCTCCCCCTTTCATTTTTCTATTTTCTATTTGAATATAGATCTAACACTACTGCATGATGCAGTGTATCTTCAGACATATTCAAATGCACAGAAAGGAAAAGCATGAAAATTATCCATTGTTTCAGAAGTTAAAAGTATCAAACGTGCTTTAAGCAAGTGTTTATAGCATTCAAAAGATAGAAGAGCTTTCATAAAGGAATCACATAAAGCCAGAAGAAGTGGCTCTTCAGTAAAAACAATTTAAAATATAAGTGCTTCCCCTATTTCTAGTTATGAGAATCCTTTCCTAGATTAACCACTGGACAGTATCTAAGCCTTCTATCATCCACATTAAAGTAACTAGGTACTCATTAACTTCAACTTTAATAAACAGGGTGTTAAAAAAAAATTATGCTATCAACTTTCAGTACCATCTATGTCCCAACCTGAAAAGCTAAATTGATTGCAAGGCAGAAGAAACAATGTAAAAAGAATAAATTACAACTCCAATTATCTCCTTAAAATCACTGCCAGTTTAGTAATTCCAGAGCTTTATAACTGAACCTAAATTCAGATTTTATTTTCTAAAGGTGATGCCTACATACAGCACTTAGCACAAGCTTTAATTAAGATTTCACGTATCCCTGGGTTGCCCCAAGATACTATTAGCAGTCATCATACTTAGTGACTGCAGGAGCCATGGTCTTGAAGGGATTTTACATTAACTTGGTAAAAGGTAGCAAACCAATATAACTAGTCTCTTCTGAATACTTTTTTCTTGCAATCTAGAGCAAGGATTACTATCTTCAGTAGTGATCACCATGGAGCTTGAAAGTCATGGAGCTTGAAGAAAATGAGCAAGGCTCTCTCCTGATCAAAAATATCTTTAATATCTTTAATTTTCGAGCATAAGTTCAGTCAGATTTTATGACTTACCTCCTCCATGGATGACTCTACATCATCAATTAAAGGTGTTTATAGCAAAGGAGTTCCAAAAGCCCTCTCTACCACTTTGTGGCAGTCAGTAGAGTTTTCTAGAAACAATTTTACTCAGCTTGGGTCTCTATAATTCTACCTACACTGCGATCTGCACTTACAACTTTGTGAGTTTGCATATGATACCTGTCCCAGGAAATCTCATTACTCCCTGCAAAATATTAACACCACTTTCTCCATCCTTGCCTATACATTCCTTGGGACTTCATCAAGCAGCACCACAGAGCTCTCTGCTACACATACAGCACATCCCAAGAACCTGGGGCTTGCCAGCTTGTGGAGAAGCTGTTTTCTGATAGGCTGGTGTCTGTAGAAGGTTTGGTCAGTAAATGCCAATTGCATTCCTAGTGTGGAAGGGCATGAACATTCATAATATAGTTAGGCAGTT